>JAGDQO010001373.1:0-10114 GCA_018342035.1 Solanum appendiculatum | reverse complement strand
TCAACCAACCGAACACCCAATCAGGCCAATCTATGAACATCACGAACCAACTCCTTCTTATCATCCTCAACATGAGCAACACTACCCATTGATAGTTGACGAGCATCCTCCACCACATTCGCTTTGCCGGGGTGATAGAGGAAACTCATGTGGTAATCCTTTAGCAACTCAAGCCACCTCCTTTGGTGAAGATTTAGGTCCCTTTGCTTGAACATGTATTGTAAACTTTTGTGTTTGGTAAAAACATTAACATGAACACCATACAAATAATGCCTCCAAATCTTTAAGGCAAAAAAAACTGCCGCTAGTTCCAAATCATGGGTAGGATAGTTCTTTTCATGAATCTTAACTTTCCTTGAAGCATAAGAAATAACCTTCCCATTTTGCATTAGAACACACCCTATTCCAATCCTTGAAGCATCACAATAAACCACAAACCCGTCGGACCCTTTCGGTAAAGTCAACACCGAAGAGGAGGTAAGTATATCTTTCAATTCTTGGAAACTCTTCTCACACACTTCCAATCATAAGAACTTAACTTTCGTTTGGGTCAATGCCGTCAATGAAGAGGCAATCAAAGAAAATCTTTCCATAAACCTTCTATAATAACCAACCAAACCCAAGAAACTTTGAATATCCGAAGGGGATAGAGGTCTAGGGCAACTCTTAACCGCTCTCGTCTTCTTAGGATCTACTTCAATACCTTTACTGGAAATAATATGACCAAGAAAATCCACTGATCGCAACCAAAACTCGCATTTACTGAACATTGCAAATAAGTGTTGGTCCTTGAGGACTTACAATACAATCCTCAAATGATTGACATGCTCATCCTCACTCCTTGAGTAAATCTAGATGTCATCAATAAAAACAATCACAAACATATCATGGTATTGTCTAAACACTTTATTCATTAAATCCATGAACGTGGCCGGAGCATTAGTGAAACCAAACAACATCACTAAAAACTCATAATTGAAAGTTAAGAGGGGGGAGGGGTGAATTAAAAATTCCTTTAGTCGACTGCCTAGATTGGATAGTCGACTCACCGAAAGATTAGTAAAACAAAATAAAGAGAATATGAAAACGTAAAGTAAAAAACTTAGAGATTTTTATACTGGTTTGGAACACCAATGTGGTGCCTACTTCCAATCCCCTTGGGTTTCAAGGGTTTCCTTAAGAGCTTGATGAAAACTTGGGTAGTACAAAGTATTTGGACTTAGAATCCTGTCTGATGTGCAAATCAGATCTTCTACCTTGACACAACCTCTAACTGTATAACCTACACTTAGATCTTTCTTTTACTTTTCTTTTTTAAATTGTATACTCAAGAAATACAAAGCTTTATGAAAGACAATAGAAGAAAATAGTACAAGTTCAAGTGAAGTGCGTACTTCACATCTAAGGCTAAGGAAGGTTTATATAGGTTTGTGGATTGCTCGTATAAGGAAAACCCAAGGGTGTTTTAAACTAAGGATCTTGAATGATCCCTTGATTTAGGTTGATTTTTTTATTTATGTCATGTCAGATATGTGGATTTGCAAATCGATTTTCTTCCTTCTTAAGATGATCTTCATGTGATCTTGATTCTTGGTTGGTTTGTCTGTGATCTTGGCTAGTTTGTCTCGCCTTTGATTTTGTCCCATCTCCAAGATTTGCTTAATTAATTTATCCTAGTCAGATGCTAGGATTGTTGTTGTCTTGAATTGATTTTGTGCTCCTTGAATGACGGCTTTCCTTCTTTGCGTTGCTTCACAGATCACACCTCATTTCTTTCTTTATGCTTGACTTCTTTCCTTTTTGATTCCTTTTCCTGCAAATAGATCATACAATTGTTAAGTGTCGTTTATCAAAATCAGTTGATCCTTTGAGGCTAACAATCTCCCTTTTTTTCATAATGACAATTTTCACAATTTAACATAGTCCTTGAAGAGATAATGAAACTTCCCTGATATTTTATTTGTAGTGTCCAAGATGATTTGTAGCTCCCTTGTCTTTAGGCTAATAGCTCCCCCTGTCTTTGTTATCTCCTGCCTAAGAAAATTGAGGGACTATTCTCCCCCTTTGGCATAATAAAAAAGAAAGAGGCAAGAAATATAAAAACAAAACATTAAAACATGTAGGAGCAGATAAACTAGAGTAGAACTTTAGGAGGGCAGAGAGCCCTCAATATACAACCCAAAAGATAGTCAGAGGTAGGGACAGACCCCTATTGAAAGATAGTTCAAAAGTAGCATTCAAACAAAAACAAGTCAGGAAGAGGATCTAGTGATCACCCAGAAAGTATTTGAGGGTGTTAATAACCTTCCCACAGAATGAGTTGTAGGAGCGTTCCATGTTTTTAGAGAGGCAAGAGTAAGATTTCTGGACAGAGATGGCAAGATCAGTGTTGGAGAAGTTGACTCCACTTTTGAGAGAGTCGACTTGCTTGATTATCTTGTTGACATTAGCAATCCCTTTTTTGCTTTATACCAGTCATCGCAATATGCAGCTTACCCACATCTGTGTTGAAGTTATTTTGAAGGAGAAAAACCTTTTCAACAACATCTTGAAGAGACTCCAGTCCTCTTTCCATGGCAAGAATGTGAATTTTGAGTTCATCAGTGTCCTGTAGAAGGAGAGAAACTGACTCTGCAGAGATCTTAGTCAGGTTGGTAGTGTCAGCTTTGGCTTTGACAGAGTTCTTTTTGACCCATTTGTTTCCTACCTGCACATACCCCATACTTGAGAAAGTACGAGAATTATAAGTCGCATTGATTTCAATGGGTTTGAACATGGAGAGATCCACTAGAATTCGCGAGATGAGCAGTCCATATGGTAGACTTGCAGATACATTCGAGTCCTCAGCACTTTCCAGGACGTACTCCTTGAACCAAGCCGCCCAGTTGATGCGGTATTTCTTTAACATGTAGTTACGTTCAAATACATCCTGAGTAGACATGCTACTTAGAGAGCCTTTTCTGGGAATAAAAGTGGTGGCAACAATATGCGCAAGAGTGTGATGTTCAAAACATAGAGATAAAGGTCCAAAATCAGACAAGTCAGCACCTGGTTTAGCAACGGCTATCTTAGCACCTTCCAGAGAAACCTCAAGGTCATTAGGCCATATTCCATTCATGTACGACATCACATCAGAGAATTTTGTTCCAAAAACACCTTCAAACAAAAGTTCATTGACAATAAGATGACTTCCCGTTACAAGAGTTTCCAATTCACCACTGTCATTAGATACACATAGGTTTGCGTAGAACAAATGAACAACTACTTCAAAGAATTCAAGACTACAATTATTAAACAGCATAGATAACTTCCGATCTTTGAGAAATGAATTTATCGGACAGTGAGAATCCCTCAACTGACTGAGATTTATCACTTTACTAGGAACAATGGGTCGAGAATTGAAGCTATCATACATGTTCTTCTGTTCAACTCCCCAGAATCTTGCATGTCTTCAGGAGAAAGAGATCCAAATGCACTCGGTCAGGATTTCTTCTGACCCTTCTTTTTGACAGAAAAAGCTCTCGTTTTAGAGAAAGGAGAGGGTGAGACCAGCGAGTCATCAGAGGAATCGAATGAAAGAGAGAATGTTTACCTCGAAAGAACTCGAAGAGTTATGATCAGAGTTTTTTAGAGAAGCCATGGACACTTCCGTGAGACTTAGAGCATGATGCCCTTTCTTTTTGATCCTGTCAAAACCTGGGGGAGGGAGCGCTAGATGATGAAGGTGCTGGGGCTGTAAACCTCTGCTGAAACTATGAACGACTTCCACCGCCCGACCTCTGCTGAGAATACTCATAGTTGCATGTTCTAGCCTTTTTGTTATCCTTAGCCATTTCCTTGAGCATTTCCTTGAGCTTATCTCCCTCAACCTGCTGAGCGTGGGTCATTAGTCTGGAGATATCCATATCCCCTAATAACATAGCATTCCTAAACTCGGTCTTTACTAGATCGGATACTCTAAAAACAACTTGTTCATTTGTGCCCTCGGATCTGCCACCATATGTGGAGCATACCTGGAGAGATGAGTGAACTTTAGCCCATATTCTTGGAGTGACATTGACCCTTGCCTCAAGTTTATAAACTCCTGAGCCTTAGCCTCCCTCAACTCTCTCAGGAAGAACATGTCCAAAAAAGCTCCAGTAAAACAATCCCACGTCACAGGAGTTGCATCCGCACCCCTGTTGTCCTTTCACTGCGTGAACCAGATATGAGCCACATCCTTAAGTTGGTAGTATGATAGCTCAACACTGTCAGTACCAGTCACTTGCATTACCTCAAGAATCGTCTTGATCTCATCAATGAAATTTTGTGTGTCCTCACCAACCTTCAACCCTAGGAACTCTAGCAGATTCATACGAACAAAGACTCAAACCTGTGGATATAGCTGATACACCAGTGGGGTTTGCAAGAACTGGGGCCTACTGATTGTTTTGGTTGGCTACGGTCTGAGCCAACATCTGGATCGCAGTACGGAACTATGCATTCGTAACCTCATGGTTCGAGACTGGAGGAACTACGTTCACATTCCGTGCATTAGCATTTCGTGTGTTAGCTCTACAAGGAGGCATGATTTGAAATGCATAATTATGGATTAGAAGGGAGAAGTTGAATCACAATACAACGCACGAAAAGATAGCAAAGGAAGTGAAGTTTTTCTTAGAACAGTTTGTAGCCTCTTCCTCATAGATGTGGCGCGCTTCACACTCATGAAAGAGACTCTACTTAGTGCGGCTTTTAGACACCCTAGGACTCTTGAACTTGGTGCTATGATACCAAGTTATTCACGCCCTGAGGCTACCCCTAGAGTAACACGGGACCTAGGATCACAAGTGACCCCAAGCTAACCCTGAGTCTGGCATATTACAAGCATACTGAACTGATTCTATATAAGTGGAAGCATATTGCAAGATGAATAAATCTAAAAGAGTTCACTGAGAATATAACTGAGTTCAAATGGGAAACAACCCAAAACAACTAAATAATGACTCTATGTCTATGTCTGAAAGCCTCTAACTGACTTAAGTTGCTGGGACATGCCCCCAGCTAACTCTAACAATATTGAAATTGAAAAGTAAAAGCTGAAATATAAAGCATGTCCATAATCCTCGATCTATGAGGACTCACCACTGAACCTGCAGAATAAGGACTAGAAGTCGAGCTAAGCGTGGTCTGGATGCTGAGCGCCTGAACCTACATCATGAAATGATGTAGCGTAAGAGTATGCGTCAGTACTTTGAATGTACTAAGCATGCAAGATATAGGTACTAAGCTGAACAATATAACTAAACATGGAAATAGGTTGTACTAAAGTATAACTAAAAACTGGACTAGATGTAATGACCAAGTACTAATCATTGAGATAACATACTGAACTGTATACTGAAGTTAATGCTGATAACATGGTCAATACAATAAGAGTATGATTGTGGGAGCTACTGTTAACCGACATAAACCACATGAGCTAAACGTGGAGTCCAATGTATACGCCCCATCGAGAAGACCCAATATACCTTGCCAGGGTATCAAGGCATGACTGTGGTGTGATCACTAAAACTGATACCCAACAGAGGGGACTTCTGAACCTACGTTGGCATGTAGTTCTAGGACTTTGTGGGTATGCTAAACCCATCCAACTCGATGCTAAGTCTACTCCTAACTGAATATGCAAAGCTAAAATGCAACTGATATACTGAGTAGCTCAAAATACTGACATGCTATTTGGGAATGCACATAAATATACTGAAAGATATGGCATTCAAATACTGGAGCATGATTTTCTGACTGATCTGTCTAGCAAGTATAATTCATGATATGCTGATAATTAATACAAACTAGGGTTCTGAGTTCTATACATGAGACTACATTAATTCTCCAAGAAAATAGGTAATCAATGCAGTGGAACTATAATAGCTAACTTCCAATGGATTCCCAAGATTTGGGAACCCTGGGTCTAAGCAATTTATGGAGAAACTAAAGAAACTGACTGAATTCTAGGGACCTAATGGGTGAAAGGAACCCAATAGTAAAATCTCACAATCCTGGTGACGAAAACTATGGAGAAATCCTTTGGATTTGGGGGATGAACTTGAAGAACACTTCTGCTTGATCTTGGGAGAAACTGTCGCTTCTTTTTCTTCCTTTTGGATGATTTTGAATAATGAGGGTTCCAGGTAGTTTCTGACTAGGTTATTAGGCTTAGACTAAGTAAAACGACATAGTTTAGGCATCAAACAGCGTAGTTTAAGTGCCCAACGCATACGGAAAAAGACCAATATGACCCTAACTTAAAATCTGATGCCTTGACTTCAAGACACCCTTCACGAGTCGTACAGTGCTTCACGGCCCGTATAGTGGGTTGTGAAGCTTCAGCAGCCTGATAGTATTCCACTAAAATGGGAATAAACTTTTATTCCAAACATCAAATAGAGCAAACTTGGTGGCGTTGGAAAGAGGACTCAAATACCTTTAATTTGATAGGTCATGGGCCACCTAATTCATTTTGTGGTAAAAGATATGATCGTTTGAAGTTGACCCTAAACTCAAAATCATATGGATGACATTGTACGGACCACTATACGAACAGTACAATGCATCACGGGCCGTTTAGTGGATCGTGGTGAGTGACCCTCACCTTGGCTGCTTTGGGAAGTCCTTCACGATGCCCAATAAGGGTCGTGGTCCCCTCCACGGGCTGCCTAAGGCCTCGTGAAGGATCCATGATCCACTTTGGGTTCGTGGACTTACCCGTTTGCCATTTTTAGCCCTTTCTTGAAGTCCGAGGTGTTACAAAATATTTGCTTTCATTGCATTTTTATTGTGAACTTAAATAATTTTACTTCATGTTCATGCAATACTTCAGTTGAGGTCAGGATCATCAATAGGTGCTTCGTTGAAAGTACATCATCCACCCGTCAGCATTTGGTGAAGCCTTCTTCCTTTTGGAGGACTCTAGTTTTATTGCTTTAGTATTAGTAGTATTTTGAGGATGTTGTGGCTCTTGTCTTGACGCCCATCTTTAGACAGTAATGGCTTCATGGATAGACAGAGATAAAGAGTCATTCAGTTTTCGTTCAGATGTTTTGCAAAAACTTTATCTTTTATATTCAGTATTTTCATACAGCAATTTAGATTCATTTTATTTCTTTAAATTGCTCATCAATTTAAGATTCTGTGTGTATGTTTTAGTCTTCCACTAAGTAGTCAGTCAGACCAAGGATTCACTTGAGGACCAACAATGATCTTCGATTGACGTCCCTGTCTAGGGTGTTGCTCAGGGAGTGAAAGAGTTGACCCATTTAACTCATCGCGATCATGAGGCCTTGGTCATTGCGATTGCGAAGAGTAAAATCAGCCTGAACAATATGTCTTTTCCAAAATCAAGGTTTGAACCACATTGCACCATTTTTGAGTCTTCTAAGCATGGTAGAGGCAATATTGAAACGGTTTTCAAGAAATTTTGGTTGGGTAACAAATTTTAACTCCCCATCTTTATTACTCATTAATTATTTTAAGATTTTGTCATCTAATTGTTAGATTTGGTTCAAATTTGTAAAATTTTCAAGAACTTGAGGTTTTGATTAAAAAAAGGTGATTATGGATTGATTTCAACTCCATTTTTTAATTGGTTTTCACTAGTGAGTTCCAAATTCTTTAGGTAACACATTTTTGTACAAGTTTCTAGATTTGAACCTCATTTTTGGAAATGGACTTTGGGTCAATTTAGCCTTGTTTTACAAAATTCTTGATATGGGTGTTGTTAGCTTTTGATTCTTATTGTGATTATATATTTGATTAGATTGTGTTGAATTGGAGACCCAATGAAAAGGAAAAGCTCAAGTACCAGAGTGATTGTTTGATTTATTGAGGCAACTGGACTTCTTGACCTTTGTTAAGTATATAGAATCTCATATTTCCTTGTTGTGTGTGTTGGGGAGTAATGGAAATTGGTGAAGGGTTTGATATTTGTGTTCATATTTTCATATTGAATGATTCTAAATAATTAAAAGGGGTTACAAAAAGGCAACTTGATGATATATTGAAGTGTGATGTGTTGTGGATGATTTGAGTGGTTATATTAACTTATTATTGGTGAGGTATCATCATTGTATTGATATGAATTGTGTATTGATACGGAAATCATCATATTCTCATATTTTTTGTTAACATACCTATTTGCATTGGTTCTGAAACATTGTAATAAGGTCTATGTTGATGATTATACCGATGAGAAATGGTTCTGGCAATGCCGATTGAAAATGGTTCTGGCGATTGATGATTATGCCGATATGAAATGATTCCAGTAGATACATGGACCTCGTGCGTCCCCATGGGTTTCGGCCTGAGTCTCAGTGGATGTGTATCATATGACAGATATGCATCACTATAATTGACATTACAATTCATTGTTGTCACGACCCAAACTATTCCCTAGTCGTGACATGGTGAATAGTATTCCGAGAGACCCTAAATAAGCCACTTGACATAAGTATGCCACTTGACATAAGCATATACCACTAAGATAATAATATATAAAATGAAATGAATCATAAAGCTGAGTAAAGTCTCCAAAGTAATATCTCAACATAAGAGAATCTGAATACAAAGTTGAAAATGTGGAAGACATGCTAAGTCTGGCATAAGCCTTTACTACTCATACATGTGGTTAGGAAAAACGCCTAAAACACGAATAAGTCTGAGAACTGAAAAGACATGAAAGAAATAAAATATATACAGTGGCAAGGTCTCCTAATCATGAGGACTCACCAAACTACTACTCATGCTGATCAATCCAACTAACCTCGGATGGATGGAGGAACGTCTGACTCTATATTATGAAACAATATAGGCACAAGATATATATGCGTCAGTACTTCGAATGTACTAAATATGGGGGGAAATGCATAAACCTAAACATGATAATGTGATAAGTTCAAAACATGATAATGCATGACCAAGCAAAAACATATCAATCGGATAAGCTTGGTTCATTAATCATAAGAGGTTTGCAATATAAAGTCATGAAATATGTATAAAACATTAGCTAATTAATAAATCATATCATTTGTGGGATGTTTACCTTTAACCGACATAAACCAAGTGAGCTATAACATGGAATTCGGTGTCTTACTCCCACACCAAAAAGAGATTATCCTACTTGCCAAGGTAAGGACCGTGTTCTTAAGCTTAGGTGAATTCACTAGCTAGTTAACCATTCAGGACATCCTATAGGGGAACATAGTTCTAGGACTTTGGGATTCACCCAAATCCACTCGGTGCTAAGTAAACTCCCAATGAAAATCACAAAGAATAATATCATTTTCATACCTCTTTAGTCTTTGAAATCGTGAGAATCTAGTAACACCAAATCAATCATAAAGACTCATAAATCATAAGAATAGCTCTTGTAAAATATCATGATTTCATAAGATAATTGAAGTATAGCAGACACTTAATAGAAAGAATATAAATCATGATAATCTTTTCTTAGTAAAACCTCACTTCAATCGAAAGTGGCTAAATCATGAAAATCTTTCATTTTAAGAATACTTCAATTAGAAGAAACCTAATTTTATAAAATATGAGATATTGTATTTAAAAGCATCCTAGAATCATAGCCACTATAATTCCTCATGCATGCATAATTTAGCAACTTCAATTTATAATCATAAAATAGGAATATAGCATGGATTCATAGGAAAAACCTTGAAAACATGTAAATTGAATCAAATTATGTACAATAAGATCAAATATAGTGAATTGAATCATAAACAATTGAACCCATGAAGAATCATACAAAACCCTAGAAATTAGGTAAGATCTTAAAGTAGAATTTGAGGATTTATTGGGACTCAATGAATGGAAAGGGATCCGTTGATAAATCCAAGCTTTGGAATTGGAAGAGGAGACTTGAAATATTGAAGAAGCCTAATCCACTTGAGAGAATCCTTGGAGAGAAAACCTTGAGAGCTTTTGGGGGTTGTGAGCGAATGAGAGGGAATAGGTAGATTTTGAAGAGTAAAACCAGTTATAGGACTTAGTTATAGGGTCAAAATGACATAGTTTAGGTGTATAAAGGGTAGGAAAATACCCAAATAACCCTAACGTAAAAACTTCC
>JAGDQO010001372.1:0-289442 GCA_018342035.1 Solanum appendiculatum | reverse complement strand
TGTTCATGTTTAAATGTACTTAAATACTTCTTCTAAAGTGAAAAGTGAGTTGGAAACAACTTCAACTTGGATTTTGGAATTTTAATGGCCAAACAATGATTTTTGAATGAAGTGAAATTATTCCGGAGAAAAGTGAATAGTTTTTATGGCAGCTTATGACTGTAAATTCACATGGTGATGGAACTTATAAGTCATACTTCATACAGTTAGCTTATCTGCATAAATCATAAGATCTCAATTCCATCAATATGTCAAGCATTTCCAGGAACTTCATCTAGAATTCTAGATCGATTATCAATTCACTCACTCTTCATTTCCTTCAGAGATCCAATTCAAGTGAACTCAGCTCAGCACAGTGACCAAGAAATGGCTTCTATAAGATCAGAAATATGTAACTGTTGGGTTCTCAAAATTAAGAACTAACCTGGCCATAACAAAAAGTTCTCTCACCATTCGAGAACCTTCTCCAATATATTTCTGCACTAGTTCAGAACCAGAGACCCTAATGAAGGTACAATCAGTGTGATGTGCAACTGCTCTCGCCAACAATGTTTTCCCAGTTCCTGGAGGTCCATAGAGCAGCACTCCCTGTCATTCAGAAAAGAGGAGCCCAATCAAGATCGTTATTGATGCTAATAATAACTGAAGGTGAACTTCGTAAGACTGAATATACCTTCGGTTGAGCTATTCCAAGAGACTCAAACAACTCAGGATGCTTAATGGGAAGCTCAATAACCTAATGAATAGTAGATCCAAAGTTGAGCAAATTATACAATTATTATGTTAGAAATTAAGAGACTTGAGTTAACAAGACAGATCAAGAAAGCACAAAATAGAAAAAATAGAGAAGATAAGTACCTCTTTAATCTCTTTGATCTGCTGATCAAGACCACCAATCATGTCATAAGTGGAATCTGGCACTTTCTCAACTTTCATGAGGTTGACCAATGGATCAACTTTGCTGGGCAAAATTAGATGAAGGACATAGCTATCATTGCGCAGAGCAACTCTAGTTGTTGGAGTGATCTTTGTAATGTCAATATTTTTGCCAATATCGACAACATATTTGCCTTCAGGATGAACCTAGAGTATAACAAAAAAATGAGTAATGAAAAAAAAATGAGAAGAAAAGCATATCAAATAAACTAAAAATCTGGTAAGGGAACGCACAGTTTCAAATATTTGTACTACAGAATCTTTGTAAATCTAAAAACAGCATAATCCAAATGAATTAATTTTATCGCGTGCTGCTGAAAAACTAATAGAACTGTTCTCCTCATAGTAAAGGACAAGTTGGAACCCATGAAATGCTAAATGGGGATAGAATGGACTTGACATCATAAATGGCAAAACATAAGAACAACTTTGTCATGTAAGCTAAGGAGTCAAAACTAAAAGACAAGAATGCAAAACTAATAAGACAAGACAAAATTGGTAGATGATAGTCTAATGGGGTCCATAAAGTATTCAAATGAAGAGAGTGTCGATGGCGCGTTTCCCATCAGCCACGGAAGTATATGCCTTTTCTCTTGTAAACTTGATCTAACATGCTTCATCTCCCAGTTTCGTCAAATCTTGTCCCGGAAGGGGCCTAAAGAAGAAAGGAAGTAGGAGTGACGGTGTCTTTCCCGAACCTGGTGTTGATAACATCACTCCCAAGACTTGTTGTTTTTGGGATGATTTCAATATTTGACCATGCAAGCAAATCAGGACAAGAGACAGCGGTGAATGATTACACCACCTTAATAAAAGAGTGTTATTCATATTGTTCGGATCGACTATATGTGGACGAACAATAAATTCCAAGTAATTGCTCCCAAGGATTTTGAGAGTATTAGTTCCCCGAAGACTGGTTATTCGTTCATCTACACTTATCCATTCTACATGGGATTTGGGCTTTGGGCTTTGGGCTTTGGCAACCCTGTAATTGACAAAATCATCATTTAGCTTTGCCAATCTTTTGAGTTGTGTTTGGTTTAACTAAGGTCGAGGGTTTGGAGAGTTGTCGCGTGTCTTTAGGCCCTGGCTCTCGAGACCAAGCAATCCTTCTTGATAACTCATTTCTTGTTTTTATGTTCCCTTCGAATTGCCACAAAGGGTATGGTGACACTTATGGGCAAAGGGAAGAATTTCTTTATCATGAGCTTAGATGATGACCATGATCAAGATTGAATCAACCAATTTGTCGCAATAGCTACCACAGATTTTACTAGCTTCTCACTTTCGGAGTCTTGATATTTATCCCAGAAGTTCCTATGTCTTTTCGTTTCAATCCCTTCTTGATTTCTTATTGTCATCTTATACGAAAGTATACTATTCAACACCCACTTGGCACCCACACACCGAATTCCCTATGTGCAAATGGGTTCAGAACATTCTAAATACCACTGTGGTCGATGACCGGACATAGAATTAAATGGATAACAACGAGGATGGAAGGCAAAGGGGCACAACACTCCTCTTTCACCCCCACCCCGTATGTCTCACCTTGTCACGGTTCTTTCTTAAGCTATTCTTATGTGTTTCCTTCATGCCCAAACATTACCAAATATTCTTCTTTCTCAAGAACAATGGCAATTATTGTTTCTACTATTGAAATCCATTAGCGCATCGACCGTGTTTATGCAACCGTGTTTATGCAGTTCTTCCCTTTGAAACAGATACTAGCGAAGCCAAAGTAGTTGCACGGTCCAAGTCCTGGCCTCTTAAGAGGGAAAAAAAGACAAACAAAACCCTCATACGACTTGTTGTGGCACACAATATGTTTCCACTTCAACGGTGGGTGAGACTATTGTTGTGTCTGAAACTCTAGCAGCAAAGATAACGAAGGTGATGAGTTTTCAAAGGATGAAACTCCTCTCAAGAAGAGTGGAAGAATGGTTACCCTACTATGGCTACTGATAATGCGGTCTTAGAGCCCGTTTGGATAGGCTGAAAAAATGTAATTTTTAAGTCAAAAAAATAAAAACTCAAACTTTAAATGACTTTTAAGTCAAAAAATAAAAAGTAGAGGAGTCCTACTTTTGGTTTTTAAGTCATTTTTTAACTTATTTTTAACTTTGCCAAACACTCTCAAAAGCTAAAAATGACTTAAAAGTAGGTTTGACCAACTTTTAAGCCAATCTAAACAGGCTCTTAGTCGACTCTCATTGTTGACCACCCTTTATCCCTAATAGAATGGGATTAGGTGCTACAGACACCTCTGATCCTTTTTCTTCCCTATCGCCTTCGACTCCAACCCATACCGAGGCTCTGAAAAAGTTGAACCCTTCTACAACTATTTAGAGAGTGACGTCAATTGATGCTCCGAGAAAGAAACCTTCTGGATCAATTCCCAAAAAAATTGATATCTCAAAATCCCTGGTGCAAAGGCCTCGGCGACTTTTGGAGTTCTGATTGCCAACACGCGCACCCAAGCTTTTGGTGTAGCATCTCAACAACCACCAAGTCTTATGACCCTTAAGCACTCGTTGGAACTTACTCCAATAGGTGCTTTATGAAAAAGATGAGTTGGCCCATAAATGTGAGAAGCTTTAAGAGCAGTCATAACTTAGCCAACTCACCTATCACAGTGGAAGCCCTAGTTAATCAGGCCTCCAAAGTTGAGTCTACTAAAGCCAAACTTGCTTCAGTTGAAGTGGAGATGCCTACAGGCTACAACCGAGAGACTGGTCACCTAACTACAAAGGTGGCCACTTTGAACAATGATAAAACACGATCATGCAAAGATTCTTGAGGCTAAAATTCAGAGAGTTCGAGCTCGAGGAAGAGGTCTGAGTTCTACAAAGATCTCTTGCTGAGAGGAATATGGAGATGGTCGAGGTGTTGATAGTGCCCGAAGAGGTATTGTCTCGAGGACTTGCTACTTTAGAGGAAATGCAAAAGGCTTTAAGTGGCTGAGTGGAGTTCTGGTTTTGCACTTGAATAAAATCTTAAGGTTAAAAAAACTAAATCTAAGTCTCAAAATGAATGTGATTTATGCTTGAACGTGTACGTGATGCTCAGACCATAAGTTGCAAACTTTAGAGGAAGTCAAGATCGAAACTATTAGTGTTATGAACAAATTGATGATTCTCGCTCTTTTGCCCGACGAAATTAATCTGCCCAAGCTAGCTGCGAAGGAATTCAACACTTCTTCCAAAGAAAAGACCTCAGGGGCCAATTTGTCTAGTGAGGATTCAGTAGTAACTAACATGAAAAGAACTATACAAGTGCAACACAAATAAGAAAACTAGGACAATAATGTGAATCAAAGGCTTAAGGGCAAAGGTAGTAACCAATAAGGTACTTATATTAATATTTAATATTTACGTAGGGATAAAGTAGTAAATTACTATTGTCTTAATGGGTAGCTAATTTACCCAACAACCCAATATTAGAAAAAACAATATCGAACCAATAATTCGATAATTTTTTTATAAAACCATTAGAAACGCGTTAACCCAATAACAATTTTTTCAGTTTGGTTTATTGTTTGGTTTGGTTTTTGCACACCCTAGTCCCATTTGTACTTCAATATGTCCAGCATCTTAAACCTCTTCAAAATGGGTCTGGTTATAACATTGGCCTTGTACAACACCTTTGTATAGCTTGGAGTCTAGCTCTTTTATGATCGATAGTGCTCGCAATATCTGATTCATTGGGGTATTTAACTCTGAATAATCAAATTTCATTTCCTTTCTTAGCAGCTCGACTACCGAGGAAAAAGTCATTGGCACTTCGGAGTTGGCAAATTATTAGAGGTAATATGAACAAACGTACTCTGCAGTTCATGCCACTTTCTAATCTTGTGCCTTTAGATGGTCTATCATGGATTTTTGCTCTACAACGAGTCCTAGCAAAACTTCTTTGACACCTTCCAGATTGGTCCCGCTTTCTTCTCGACTCTGCTTCTTTGGGAACAATCCTTCCATTCCTCCTCTGTTTGTTCACGTCAGCCATGTTGAGGCTTCTAGCATCAAACCTCATTTCCTTAGTAGATGGATCTTGCTCATTTAGAAGATAAACTAAATTTCCTGTCTGACTAAAGGGTGGTGGACCGCCCACTTTTTCATTGGTTTGTTTTCATTATTTTTGTTCTCGTTGGTTTTGTTTTCATTTTCCATAAGGCAATTCCCACAAAACAAACAATATTCAAACTAATAAGAAGGTAGCATAGTTAATTAAACCAAAACACAACTATCCTAGCCCCACGAAGAGCACTAGACTATTTACCAAAAAATGGTACAGTTAAATTTGTATGAGGTCGAGGACACACATCTTAGCTTAACTTGTTAAGTTCAATTATTAGCAATTGAAAATTGCGATAATAGTAAGTAAAAAGAGATATAATAATAACAAAGCAAATAAATGAAAAGTCCTATAAAGCTTTTAAGCTTTGATGATGAATGCAAGCATTGAATCCAGTGTTGTTTAAGTGTCCTCTGCTAGAGATTTCAAAACGATTTAAAAGTGAATGTTATATGACAAAGACTTAGTGAATAAGGACAGCTTGGAGCATAAGGATGTAAATATATTGTTGTTGTATTTCTTGAAATTAGAATGTCATAGAAGTGTGGAAAATATACTATCTATAGGGTACAAAGGTAAAGCATTTACCAATTAAAATGCTCCACACGAGCCCTAAAGTACCCCAACTAATGGATTTTGACCACATGAAAAGGTCATTAGTGGTGCCAACCAATATTCATTTGTCGTGCTCAAGCTATTTGTGTGATAATATTTGGCGTTTATGTCTTTCTTGTCCTTTTGGCCACATCATTTATCGTGCTCACACACTTTTGATTTGTCCAATATGATGGCCATTTTTATATCTTTGGGAACTCTTCAAGGCCAAACGTCTACAATCTAACCTTGCTTCTTCGGACCTTCCTTGATTATGTCATGCATTCATTACCCACGTGCTCTAGCTATTTTACCCCATACAACAACCAATTCAACATTTTATCAAAGCCTAGTGACCAAATGAGACATGGGTGTGGGATCTGTACCAGATATGGTCAATCGATTTGGGCACTTTGACCAAAATCAATTGAGAAATTCAAGACAAACACATTTATTTCTAAAAAGCAAAACAAAAGTTGGGGTTAAATCACAATTTAAGCATATGTTTTTTTTGTCATTAAAAGATAACAACATACCCCGTGAAATCCCACATATGGGGTCTAAGGAGGGTAGAGCATACGCTGACCATACCCCTACCTCGTGGAAGTAGGGAGACTATTTCTAGAGGACCCTCGGCTCATGTACAACATTTTAGAATAATGAAAAAAGGAAAATGATAGTGGAAAAACATAGCAATTAATAAGAAAACAGTAGCAATAACAAAATAATGTGATAGCCTAAACACAATCAACAACAAGTGATGGTGGAATCAAAAGCATAACATTATAAGAAAACGGTTAAACCCCTCAAAAGTCAAAAGAAATTTTTTGTCGTTAAAAGATATTTGTATTAAGAAGTCTGCAACCACAAGGTTCTTTAAAGATATTTAAAGATCAACGTCACAGCATGCAATGAACTCAAAAGGTTTTATCCTGGCCTTCATATCATTTGCAATAACCATGTTAAGCCAAAAAACATAGTAAGGAGATACAGTTATACTTGTATAATTACAAATTTAAACTTTATCTAAAAAATTTGTACACTCCTTTCAAATAGTCTACCATTATTTAGGCATATTTTATAATTGTATTTTAGATATTTAATTATTTTAAGTTGAATCCTAGCACTCGTATCAATACCTGAACTCATACCCTAAATCTTAAGATTTAGATTGTGAAGGATCTGACCTCTAGATATGCACACATATTGGACACCCACACCCCAGCAACTTAGCTTACAAATGGGGTAGGAAAATTTAATAAGGAATTCAATGATGACTAAAAAGATGTGGATACACTTACTTTGACTAGAACCTTTGACTTCCCCATTACTTTAACAACTTCACCAACATATGACCCAGGCTCCTGAAGCAATTGTAATTCCTCTTTGAGCATTCTCACTACAAAATAGACATAAAGGAGAATTTTATGAGCCCATACCATACCCGATTCAAATTACAATTGGAAAAAAGAATAGAAAATGCCATTGGCCATCAAGACACAATTATAGTACATTCTTCAGCAAGAGTAGAACAAATGTGAGAGAAACACCATGATCAATTTATTCAAGAAACACTAAAACTTTAATTAAGTCAACAAGATCCCAAAACCGATGAAAACTAGGCAAATAAGAATGAACCTATGATCCATAACACATGATATGTTTGGGAAGCCAAACCATTACAACCTCTCCCCAGTAACTATTTCTCTTCCCTTTATTGACCTAAGCTTTGATGGTCAGAGTTACTTGCTAGTAGAAGATAGTAGGTATTCAATCGAATAGTTGAAGAGTGTGTCAGCTGGGTTATTAACCTCATAAAAGGCAAAGAAAAGTTGGGTCTCTATGCATTCTAACATTTTTAAGTAAGAAAATTCATTAAGTAACACCGCAGAGGAGGGATGGACTCTCCACTCACCTCTCATGTTGGACTATCATAATGGAACAACAATTTTTATGGTGTTTATGGTGATCGATGGCACGACATTAGTTTCAGTTCTAAAAATTGAACCCTTTTAATTCAATTCCTTTAAGTTCAATATTTTATCAGCCTTCTCACACTAAGATCTCTGAATCAAAGAAGGGAATTTTACCTCAAAAACTAGACCATAAACAACATGAAAAAGTAGTACATATCCAAGAAACTGATTAAGACTAGGGTTTCACTATAAACGTGAAAAATGTATTCTTAAGAAGTTAGGGTTTCCAGATTTAGTTAATCAGACCTTTAGAATTGAGCTCGTTCCGCTGGGCTTCAAGGCGATTAAGATTGTGAGTCTTTATGCGGACTTGGAGCTGGAGATCATGGATGTGCTGCATATAGTACTGTCTCAACCCTTCCCCTTGCTTCGTTGGTTTCGCCGAACAGGCTTCCTCTCTCTCCATATCGCTCCTGCTCTTCTCAACATCAGCTGACGCCATTTTTTGCAGATAGGCTTTCAAGAAATTGCTGTGATTTGCGTTGTCCGGACTAATTGGGTTTGGGAGTGGAAGAAGAATATAGTAGCAATTGCAAACCCTTTCTTCTATCGGCTTTTGGCTTTTAAAGATTCTTTTCTGTTGGCAGGGAAAACAATTGTAAAAGGTTTCCCTATTAAATGGGGATAGCAATGGGTGCATCCTTGACCTCGATCCGTAAATTTTTTTAAACCATTTCATATGATAATTTTTTTCATTTTCAACCCACCCTATCCCACTTCATATAAATTCGCCCCGCATAAATTTTTAGATTTTTCTTTTTTAATTGATTTTAATATGAAATATAAAATTCATAATTTTTTTTTATTATTGGCTAATTAACATCTCAACAACTAATTAGCTTTTTCTAGTTAACATTTCAACAATTGTTTCTTAATCGCTATTTCTTAATTACTAATTAATTGTTTCTAATTAACATTTCAACAACCAACAATTCATGGGACACATCTAGTTTAAATTTTTTTTTAAAAAATTAAAATTAAAGACAAAATTTAATATAAAAAGTTTATATCTTTATTTATTATTATTTTACTAATTAATAAAGATTTAATTTTCTTCAGATTCCTATTTGGTACCTTATACCTGCAATCCCCCCCCTCCCCGCATTAATTTTAAAAAAAATTCCTTCAACCTACCCCGCCCTGCATAACTTTAAACTCACCCCGCCCCACACCGCCACGCCTCGCCCCGCCCCGCCCCGCTCCACCCCCATAGCTCTAAACTCACTCCGCCCCCGCCCCATTGTCATCCCTACTATTACAGCTTGTTTGGATGGTTATTACTTGGGGTCTATTTGGAGCAATCGTACTAATTTTACACTTTTGGGTATCTTTGGCACTGAAATAAATATTTTATTGAAAAATAAGTGAATTTCTTACTTATTTTTTTTTGTATTTGACAGATAAGTAAAAAATAATAATAATCTTGTTATAAAATAGCCCTATAAAATATTATATTTAGTGTGGATGTCACTATTCTCATATTTAACTTGCACATTTCTACAATCTTCTCATGATCTTTCTACATAACTTTCATGGTTAATGTCTTATTTATGATAATTTTTTGTATACCTCTATGTAACACTATAAATAGAGTTATAAAGGTTCACACTTCATACATTTGAAGATACTTACTTGGAAGAATAAGAAATGTTTTCATCACTTGTCTTTCTCTACCTGCTTTATTATATCTCTTGTCTTATATTCGTCTCATTTTGTAATATGTCATTAGCACTAACCTCACAAATTAAAGGTAAGATTAGCTCAACGACCAAGTTATGAAGGAGCAGGGGCGTATCTAAGGGGGGGTCACCGGGTTCACGTGAACTCATGCTCCCCTCCCGAGATCATATATAATAGTGTTATATTTTTTTAAAAATATTGAAATATAGATGTGTGAACCCATATTCGGAGTATCATATTATGTGACGATGATTAGGTGCACCTCTCTAATGTGGTTAGAAATTCGAATCTTATATATGTATAGATATATCCGATCAACTTTACATTTTAGATCCACGTGCACCCCTCATCTCGAAATCCTGGATACGCCTCTGTGGAGGAGGTATATTTCCCTTCTCTACTGCTTGTTGGTTTCTCTGTTATTAATTTTCACGATTTTTTTGAGTTGTTAATTTTGTAAAGTGATCAGAACCTTTAGCTTTTCCTTTGTTAATTTAATTTTTTTTGTCATCACAAACAAATTACTGTAATGATCCATTTCATCGTTATTAAAAATACTCACGATAAATGTCCAAGTTAAAATTTTATATATCAAGTTGAGTTTAACTCGGGATCAACCTCATCTTAGTTAACAAAATTCTCTTAGGAGTGAGAAGGTGATAACGCTCAAATTACTCACAAAAATAATTAAATGAGCAAGCGATCTTTAGCAATATAAATACCCAACAAAAGAGTCGAGGTCGAATCCCACAAGGAGTGATATAAATCGAAGAATTCAATTAGGAAATTAAAATGCAAACCAATTCATTGTAGCAATTAGGACAAATGGGTGGATGATTCCACCAAATTTGATATAAGGGTTTTGAAATCAATTATCACAATTCAACTAAAAACATGGATTTAAACAAGTAAAAGACGATCTAGGGGTGTAGGAGTTGGTATCAACATCAAATAGGGGTACAAGTGCTTGCTCAATAATGATAAATAATCATGGATAAGTTGTGTAATCATAAACGACACAAATCTTCTTTCGATCTCAAAGCATCATATCATATAATCTATTTTCGGTCTCATCCATATGAAAATACAAATCAACCCAGTACCTTACTAAAATCACTCTTTCGAGCAGATTTGGCAATTAGAAATGGAATTACAATTTCTCTTTCGAGAAAACTACATCAATCAAATCCAATTTACAAGTATTGAACTATTTTACACACTTCAATTATTCTATTTCAAACATCAATCAAAGATCTAAGTTAGGACTAAGTTTGTAACCTTAACCCAAAAATTGAACTCATGCTAAATAGCTCAAATCCATGAATAAACAACAGAAAAACAGAGCAAGACACTAGACCAACAAAATTAGTTAACACTCAACTCCATAATCACTCCTCTAGAATCGGGGTTTTAGACCATTTCCAACCCATCTCTATTTAACCCTCCGTTCTCTATATTTGAAGGGTAAAATAGAGAATGCCCTCTCCAATCTACCTCTATATTACTCTCTATACTCCATTTATAGAGATGTGAATAGTTGTTCTCCAAATTTGGAGAACTACTATTCACTTCTCTATTTTACTTTTTGATTTTTTAATATTATTTTTATTATATCATTAATTAAATCTTTATTATTTGTAATTATTTTCTCATGTAATATAACATCTAAAAGTATTTTACTGACAAGTTACTACTTTCACCCGAATTAATAATTTTTCTATTTTATTTTTTTAAAAAAATTATCACTTTAATTATGTAATTTAAAATTATTTATATTATACAAGACTATCAACTTAATATTTGTAATTATTTCTAGGTAGTATAACATATAAAAACATATTATTGATAAGTATAATGCTTTCATCCCGAATTAACATTTTTTCTAATTTAGTTTTTTCAAAATTTGTCACTCTAAATATGTAATTTAAAATTATAATTATTTTTCACTATGAAGAATGCACAAAATTTACATGATAATTCAAACAATCTACTTTTATGTTATAGTGATAAATTATTAAACTACACTTTTTAATGAGCATGAAAATACTTGATACAATAGTTTAAAACGGAATAGGGAAAGTAGATTACTACACAAAATAATTGGATACAAGATAAAATTATTAATTTAAACAATTTTTAGCTACACGTAAAAAAATAAGGACAAAAAATTACACATATTGAACCCCGTAATGCATTAATAGAGCATTTATGAAAGCAACTTAATAATATTGAAAGTTGAGTATTTATGTAAAATTTAAAATAATTTCACTTTTATTTGAATTGTTCGTTAATATGTATTATATATAATATTTGTTGCAATTTATGTTATTTAAAAATTTAGAATAAATTATAATTTTATATTAAATAAAGAATTTGAAAAGAATAAAACTTTATACAACATGAAGATTATATAGATTATAGGGTGATTATTTGCAAAAAGAAGAAATAATTTATATTATGAATTAAGAAAATAAGAATGAAACATAAATAATAATATAATATTGAAGAGAGAGAAGAAAATTCTTTTTTAGAGAGTAAAATAGAGAATTGAGTTGGAGTTGATTGTTTGAAAAAATAAAGAACTCTATATTTGGAGAGTAAAATAGAGGGTAGGGTTGGAGATGCCCTTAGCCAAGCATCATAAAAGGAAAAGAAATTATACCAATTATATTTTTAGCCATTAAAGTGTTGATAATCATCAATAATCTTTAACACCCACTTCAAATTGAACCCTCAATCAATTACAAAATTGTTCAAAACCTCAAAACTAAGAGAAAAGTAAAGTTTCTAAGTTAATATTCAAAAGTCTGTTTTTCCAATCTAAAAAAGCTAAAAATGATATTAAAAAAATAAAAAAAGGGTATGCATTTTCTCTCTCCTTAAGGCTATTTATAATTTCTCAAAAATCAATTCAAAATTCCATGCATGATTTGATCGGTGACATTTGTTGGGCTTGCTCACTCGATCGGCGGTAAATGTGAAAATATGCCTTAATGGTTCGACTATATGTAATGCTTCCCCAACAAATTACGAGGTCCTTATAAAGTTTTTTCAGAAAAAATTCCAGGTGCTCCAAGGCACCAGATCTATGGGCTAATATACACGAAAAATCAAGAAAGTCGCTTAATTCCTAAAAGTCGTCTCGTAAATGTAAAAATATAGCGTAAAAAATGGTTCGACCATACGTAATGCTTCCCCAACTCATTATGAAGGTCCTCATAAAGTTTTTTTTTAAAAATAATATGGGTGCTCCAAGGCGCCAAATCCATTGGCTGATACACACGAAGTTGGCTCGTAAATGCGAAAATATGACTTAAAAATGGTGCGACTATATGTAATGCATCCCCAACTCATTACGAAGGTCCTCATAAAGTTTTTTCTGAAAAAATTTTCGAGTGCTCAAAGGCTACACACGAAAAACCAAGAAAGTCGCGTAATTCCTAATAGTTGGCTTGTAAATGCAAAAATATGCCTTAAAAATTGGTGCGACTATACGTAATGCTTCCCCAACTCATTACGGAGGTCCCCATAAAAAATTTTCAGAAATTTTTTTCAAGGCGCTAGATCCATGGGCTAATACACACAAAAAAGCAAGAAAGTCGCATAATTCCTAAAAGTTGACTCGTAAATGCGAAAATATGCCTTAAAAAATAAAGCGACAATACTTAATGCTTCCCCAGCTCATTACGAAAATCCTCATGAAATTTTTTCAGAAAAAAAATTTCGGGCACTCCAAGGCGCTAGATCCATGTGCTAATACACACGAAAAACCAAGAAAGTCACATAATTCCTAAAAGTTGGCTCGTAAATGCGAAAATATGCCTTAAAAGTAGTGCGACTATACGTAATGCTTCCCCAATTCATTACAGAGGTGCTCATAAAATTTCCAGAAAAAATTTATGAGTGCTCCAAGGTGTCAGATCCATGGACTAATACACACGAAAAACCAAGAAAGTTGCATAATTCCTAAAAGTTGGCTGGTAAATAAAAAAATATCCTTTAAAAATGGTGCCACTATACGTAATGCTTCCTCAACTTATAATGGAGGTCCTCATAAGGTTTTTTCAAAAAAAAAATTTGGGTGCTCCAAGGCGCCAGATCCATGGGCTAATACATACTAAAAACCAAGAAAGTCGCGTAATTTCTAAAAGTTAGTTCGTAAATGCGAAAATATGACTTAAACAAATGGTGCGACTATACGTAATGCTTCCCCAACTCATTCCGAAGGACCTCATAAAGTTTTTTCAGAAAACATTTTTGGGTGCTCAAAAGCTACACACGAAAAACTAAGAAAGTCACGTAATTCCTAATAGTTGGCTCGTATATGCAAAAATATTCCTTAAAAAATAGTGCGACTACACGCAATGCTTTCCCAACTCATTGCGGAGGTCCTCATAAAAAATTTTCAGAAAACTATTTTTGGTGCTCCAAGACGCCAGATCCATGGTTTAATAATACACACGAAAAACCAAGAAACTCATGTATTTCCTAAAGTTGGCTTGTAAATGCGAAAATATGCCTTAAAAAAATGTGCGACTATACTTAATGCTTCCTCAACTCATTACGGAGATCCCCATAAAGCTTTTTGAGCAAAAAAAATTTTAGATGCTCCAAGGCGCCAGATCAATGAGCTAATACACACGAAAACCAAGAAAGTCACATCATTCCTAAAAATTGGCTCATAATTGCGAAAATATGGCTTAAAAAATGGTGTGATTATACGTAATTCTTCCCCAACTCATTACGGAGGTATTCATAAATATTTCAAAAAAAGTTTATGAGTGCTTCAAGGCGCCAGATTCATGGTCTAATACACACGAAAAACCAAGAAAATCGTGTAATTTCTAAAAGTTGGCTCGTAAATGCGAAAATACCCCTTAAAAAATTGGTTCGACTATACGTAATGCTACCCCAACTCATTATGGAGGTCTTCATAAAATATTTTCAGAAAATATTTTTGGGTGCTCCAAGGCGTCTGATCCATGGGCTAATACATACGAAAAACCAAGGAAGTTGCGTAATTCCTAAAAGTACGCTCATAAATGCAAAAATATGCCTTAAAAATGGTGCAAGTATACATAATGCTTCCCCATTTATCACGGAAGTCCTCATAAAATTTTTTCAGATGCTCCAAGTCGCCAGATTCATGGGCTAATACACATGAAAAACCAAGAAAGTTGCGTAATTCGTAAAAGTTGGCTCATAAATGCGAAAATATGCCTTAAAAATGGTGCGACTATACGTAATACTTCCTTAACTCATTACGGAGTTCCTCATAAAGTTTTGTTTTTTAAAAAATATTGTCCTCCAAGGCGCCGGATCCATTGGTTAAAACACACAAAAAAATTAAAAAAGCCGCCTTATTACTAAAAGTTGGCTCGTAAATGCAAAAATATGACTTTAAAAATGGTGCAAGTATAAGTAATGTTTCCCCAATTCATTACGGAGGTCCTTATAAAGTTTTTTTAGAAAATTCTGTAAGATGCTCCAAGGCGCCAGATCATGGGCTAATACACACGAAAAACCAAGAAAGTTGCATAAATCCTAAGAGTTGGCTCAGAAATACGAAGATCGACCTTAAAAAATGGTGTGACTATACGTAATGCTTTCCCAACTCATTACAGAGGTTCTTATAAAGTTTTCTCAGAAATTTTTTTTGGATGCTCCTAGGCGCTAAATCCATGGGCTAATACAAACGAAAAATCAAGAAAGTCACGCAATTTCTAAAAGTTGTCTCGTAAATGCGAAAATATGCCTTAAAAATGGTGTGACTATACGTAATACTTCCCCAACACATTACGGAAGGGCTCATAAAGAGTTTTAGAAAAACATTTCGGGTGCTCCAAGGTGACAGATCCAAAAGCTATACACATGAAAAACCAAGAAAGTCACGTAATTTCTAAAAGTTGGGTCGTAAATGCGAAAATTGGCCTTAAAATTTTTTGCGACTATGCGTAATGCTTCCCCAACTCATTACGGGTCCTCATATGGTTTTTTTAGAAAAAACTTTTTAGGTGCTCCAAGGCGCTAGATCCATGGGCTAATACACATGAAAAACAAAGAAAATCGCGTAATTCTTTAAAGTTGACTTGTAAATGCTAAAGTATGCCTTAAAAATGGTGCGACTATAATGCTTCCCCAACAAATTACGGAGGTCCTCATAATATTTTTTCAGAAAAGATTTCCAGGTGCTCCAAGGCGTAAGATCCATGTCTAATACACATAAAAAACCAAGAAATTCACGTAATTTCTTAAAGTTGGCACGTAAATGCGAAAATATGCCTTAAAAATGGTGCATTTACATGTAATGCTTCCCCAACTCATTATGAAGGTCCTCATAAAGTTTTTCAAAATAAATTTTCGGGGGGCTCCAAGGTGCTATATCCATGGGCTAATACACACGAAAACCAAGAAAGTCGCATAATTTCTAAAAATTGGCTCGTAAATGCGAAAATATGCCTTAAAAAATAGTGCGACTATATGTAATGCATCCCCAACTCATTAAGGAGGTCCTCATAAAATTATTCAGAAAAAATGTTCGGGTGCTCCAAGGCACCAAATCAATGAGCTAATATATACGAAAAACAAAGAAAGTCACGTAATTGCTAAAAATTGACTCGTAAATGCGAAATATGCCATAAAAATGGTGTGACTATACATAATACTTCTCCAACTCATTACGTAGGTCCTCATAAAGTTTTTTCAAAAAACTATTTTCGGTTGCTTAAAGGCGCCAAATTCATGGGCTAATACACACGAAAAACTAAGCAAGTCGCGTAATTCCTAAAAGTTGGCTCGTAAATGTAAAAATATGCCTTAAAAATAGTGCGACTATATGTAATGTTTTCCCAATTAATTACAGAGGTCCACATAAAGTTTTTTTTTAAAAAACTTTCGGTTGCTCCAAGGCGCCGGATTCATGGGCTAATACACACGAAAAAAAGAAAATCACGTAATTCCAAAAAGTTGGCTTGTAAATGCAAAAATATATCTTAAAAAAATGGTGCGACTATATGTACTGCTTCTAAACTCATTACAGAGGTCCTCATAAAGTTTTTTCAGAAAAAAATGTTGGATGCTCCAAGGCACTTGATCCATGGGCTAATGCACACGAAAACCAAGAAAGTCACGTAATTCCTAATAGTTGGCTCGTAAAGGTGAAAATCGGCATTAAAAAATGGTGCACCTATACGTAATACTTCCCCAAGTCATTTCCGAGGTCCTCATAAAGTTTCTTCAAATTATTTTTTTTGTGTTACAAGGCGTTAGATCAATGGGCTAATACATATGAAAACCAAGAAAGTTGCGTAAATCCTAAGAGTTAACTCATAAATGCGAAGATCGGCCTTAAAAAAATGGTGTGACTATACGTAATGCTTCCGCAACTCATTACAGAGGTTCTCCTAAAGTTTTCCCAGAAATTCTTTTCGGATGCTCCTAGATGCCAGATCCATGGGCTAATTAAAACGAAAAATCAAGAAAGTCGCACAATTTCTTAAAGTTGTTTCGTAAATGCGAAAATATGCCTTAAAAATGGTGCGACTATACATACTATTTCCTCAACTCATTACGGAAGTGTTCAGAACGAGTTTTCAGAAAAAAATTTCTGGTGTTCCAAGGTGACAGATCCATGGGCAATATACACGAAAAACCAAGAAAGTCGCGTAATTGCTAAAAGTTGGGTCGTAAATGCGAAAATCGGCCTTAAAAATTGTTGCAAATATGCGTAATGCTTCCTCAACTCATAACGGGGTCCTCATAAAAAAAATTTCGAAAAAACTTTTCGGGTGCTCCAAGACACTAGATCCATGGACTAATAGACATGAAAAATAAAGAAAGTCGTGTAATTCTTTAAAGTTGGCTCATAAATATGAAACTATGCCTTAAAAAAGGTGCGACTATATGTAATGCTTCCCCAACAAATTACGGAGGTCCTCATAAAGTTTTTTCAAAAAAGATTTCCAGGTGCTTCAAGGCGCAAGATCCATGGGCTAATACACATGAAAAACCAAGAAATTTACGTAATTTCTAAAAGTTGGCACGTAAATGTGAAAATATGCCTTAAAAAATGGTGCGACTATACGTAATGCTTTTTCAACTAATTATGAAGGTCCTCAAAAAAAAATTTCATAAAAATTTTTCAGGTGCTCCAAGGCACCAAATCCATGGGCTAATACACACAAAAAATCAAGAAAGTCACATAAATCCTAAAAGTTTGGTCAATGTGAAAATATGCCTTAAAAATGGTGCATCTATATGTAATACTTCCCCAACTCATTATGAAGGTCCTCAGAAAGTTTTTTCAAAAAAATTTTCTGGGTGCTCCAAGGCGCCAGATCCATGGGCTAATACACACGAAAACCAAAATAGTCACATAATTCCTAAAAGTTGGCTCGTAAATGCGAAAATATGCCTTAAAAATAGTGCGTCTATATTTAATGCTTTTCGAACTCATTAAGGAGGTCATCATAAAATTTTTCAGAAAAATTGTTCGGGTGCTCCAAGGCACCATATCCATGGGCTAATATACACGAAAAACAAAGAAAGTCACGTAATTCCTAAAAATTGGCTTGTAAATGCAAAATATTCCATAAAAATGGTGCAACTATACGTAATACTTCCCCAACTCATTACGGAGATTGTCATAAAGTTTTTTCAAAAATTATTTTCGGGTGATCAAAGGCGCCAGATAGATGGGCTAATACACATGAAAAACTAAGCAAGTCGCGTAATTCCTAAAAGTTGGGTCGCAAATGTAAAAATATGCCTTAAAAATAGTGCGACTATATGTAATGTTTCCCCAATTAATTACGGAGGTCCACATAAAGTTTTTTTTAAAAATATCGGGTGCTCCAAGGCGCCGGATTCATGGGCTAATAAACACGAAAAAAAGAAAGTCACGTAATTTCTAAAAGTTGGCTTGTAAATGTGAAAATATATCTTTAAAAAATGGTGCGACAATACGTAATGCTTCAAACTCATTACGGAGGTCCTCAAACAGTTTTTTCAGAAAAAAATGTTGGGTGCTCCAAGGCGCCTGATCCATGGGCTAATACACACGAAAACCAAGAAAGTCACGCAATTCGTAATAGTTGGCTCGTAAATGTGAAAATCGGCGTGCCACTATACGTAATACTTCCCCAAGTCATTTCCGAGGTCCTCATAAAGTTTCTTCAAATTTTTTTTGGTGTAACAAGGCGTTAGATAAATGGGCTAATACACATGAAAACCGACAAGATGGGCCGTGCTAAGACCTACGAGCCGTAGGTCATGCCCGTAGGTAGAAGAGACCGGGATATTGTTGAACTACTGACTGACGGAAGCGACCAACGAGCCGTCGTTTGACTTACGGGCCATAGGTCGAGGCTCGTTGATGAAACTGCTCAGAACTGAATTTCCTGCTATTTCCTTTTCCTAGTTTAATTAGGATTTGTTTTCTATATAAACCCTGTCTAATATTTTGTTTGGTTGTTGTTGAACTATTTTTGAATATTTCCTTTTGGCTCTGGG
Source organism: Solanum appendiculatum (assembly GCA_018342035.1). Taxonomy (NCBI): domain Eukaryota; kingdom Viridiplantae; phylum Streptophyta; class Magnoliopsida; order Solanales; family Solanaceae; genus Solanum; species Solanum appendiculatum. The sequence goes on along the minus strand of JAGDQO010001372.1, from coordinate 270,672 downwards.
AATTACTTTTCATCTTTTGAGAAGATTAATTCTTAAAGTTGGTTTATGCAATTTGCTTTTGATTTTCAATTCAATATTGTGGATTTCTTCAATTCTTATTGTAAGTTCATGATATATTATTCAAACCCTAATATGAATTGTGAACATTCAAGCATGAGTAGCTAAATCCAACTAGGGTTGTGCGAACCATGAGTAATTAGCGAAAGTAAAACTAATAATGTTGTAATTCTTGAAAGTGTTTATGCATGTATTTGTTAATCTCTTCGTTTAGAATGCTTTTTAACGGTGCACAATGTTAGAACCCGCCTCATTCCTACTAACCGGACCAGGGAGGTAATGAATGAAAAATAGATGATACAACGGAGATTTAGCGTTGAGTAGTCCGCTATCTAATAACCCAAACTAGTTATAGCTGCGGGTTAGTCTGGGTCAAAGGTAAGGGTTAGTAAATCGACACACGTAGATGGACCAGTGTGTGGAGTGAAATTCCCTATTTTGAGGACCATTCACTTAGGGATACATAACTTACCGATCATGCATGCTAGATATTAGGAAGAATTACCATTGTTAGGATTACTGAGTTAAGAGCTTATGGGGAACACATATACCCTAGTTTTATTCTAGTGTTGATATCTCCAACTGCATAATTCCTACTATTTGTTTACTTGTTTGATTTCATATTTAGTAGTTTTAATTCTAGTTTATTTAACTTCCCCCCTTTCCTATAGAGATAATTCAGCTAAATGCACAACTAACCTTAATTAGCCTAAGTCTGAACCATATTCCTCGTGGGATCGACCCTAACCTTTGTTAGATTCTTTATTTGACAGCGACCGCTTATACTTCTTTAGGGAGGTGTAATTTGGGCGATATCAAATTTTGGCACCGCGCCGGGGAATAAGGCTTTTAGATTAGACTAATTTTGTTAGTGCACTTTAGTCAATTATTTCTGAATTTACGTTTTATTGTTGTTTTTGATTTTCTACAGCTCATAGTTCCAGTGTATGCCAAATACACGTAGTCAAGGCATTCCACTGATTCCTTACGATCCTGAGCTAAGAAGAACTCTGCGAAGAATGCCGACAACATGTCAACAAACTAGGCCAGTAGATAATCCAAATGGCAAGGAATAGCAAGAGGTCCTAGGAGTCCGACCTCCGGGAGCTATAGAGGTGCTTGTAAATCGAAAAGAGGTTCGACCACAGCATCAACATGCACCTAATGTTCACCGGAACTTTGAAGTGGATCATAATGAAAAAGGATCAACTGGCGCTATAGTTGTGCCTCCATTGCCACCTAGATTCACATTTGTGATTACAAGCAGCCTCATGCAGATGTTGACCTCTCAAGGACTGTTTGCTGGATTACCATCGGAAGATCGTTATGCTCATTGGACAAAGGTGATTAGCATATGCAAAAGGAGTGTGGGAAATCCAAATTTAGATATGGACGTGGTTGGTTTACGGGGTATTTTCATTGTCTCTAACTGGAGACGCTACTGTATTGTTGAACGAGCTCCAGTACAACTCTATATACACATGGAATGATTGGCATGATGCTTTTATTGAAAAATATTTCCAGTATCTAGGAAGTTGAATCTTAAGGACAAACTCAATAACTTCAAGGCTCTTCCTGGAGAGTCTATCAGCGATGCTTGGGATAGATTCACAAGCTACATGAGAGCTGTACCAAACCACCGCATCGATGATGAGTCACTCAAAGAATACTTCTATCGAGAAATGGATGATAACGGTAAGGTGGTGCTTGATACTATTGCAGGTGGATCTTATGGATCAATTACCTTCCTGGAGATTGCGGAGAAGCTCGAGAGGATATCAAAGAACAACAAGGCTTGGAGCACTAGAGCATCATCTACGACAAAGAGTACCTTCTCAATACAAGCCGCATCAAATCCATTTCATGATGAGTTCTGTGAAGAAATGGCACAACTAAGAACTGAAGTGGGTTTGGTACTAAAGCATGTAAGTGGTAATACAGAGAAGGTCCAGGCAGTCCAATATCAATAGCATGCTCTACAAAATGATTGGTACACTTATGAGGAGGATGCAAATCTTGTGAACGAGCAAACGGGGGGTTTCCGGGCCAATGCCCGGGGATCCAATCAGGAAAATTAGCGTCAAGGTCAGAACTATGACAACTATAATCGGGAACGACAATACAATTGTGAAGGGAGCTACAACCACGATAACAATTACAACCGAAGCGGTTACAACAACAGGAATGATAGAAGCGGTGTGTACATCCCACCAGGAAATCGAGATGGCGGATCAAGTTTGAATCGCATTGAAGATATGATGAGCAAGATGATGAAGTGATTTGATGCCACGGATGAGAATGTGAAGGAAATGCAGAATGATCTCTCAGGCATCGGGAAAAAAGTGGAGTCACACTCAATAGAGATTCGACAAATAGAGCAGCAATTGAACCAACTGTCGATAAATGCATATCCGCGTCAATAAGGAACACTTCCCAGTAACATTGTGCAAAACCCCAAAAATGACTGACAATGCATGGCTGTGACAACTAGAGGTGGGAAATATACCATTGATCCTCCCATGCCAACTGAAGTGGAAAGCACGAAGGCATCTGACAAAGATGAGAAAGAGGTAGCAGAACTACCCAAGGATCAAAACGAGGTAGAGGCGTAAGTCACACAAAAAGTCATCCCTATGCCAAGACCTCCACCTCTCTTTCCACAACGATTGGTTAAGAGGACAGAAAAAGGGAAGTATAGGAAATTCATATCTATGCTTAAAGAATTGTCTATTAATGTTCCTTTGATTGAAGCTTTAGAACAGATGCAGGGTTATGCGAAGTTCATGAAAGACCTGGTGACCAAGAAGGGAGCTGCAAGCTTAGAGGAGGATGACAAGTTGCAGCATTGTTGAGCCATTGCAACAAAGGTCATTGGTTAAAAAGAAGGAAGATCGTGAAGGATTTACCATCCCATGTACTATTGGAGTGATGTACTTTGCAAAGGCACTTGTGACTTGGGTGCAAGCATAAACCTCATGCCACTGTCCGTGTTCAAGAAATTGGGCTTGGGAGCCCCTAAGCCGACTGCAATGAGGCTTATGATGGCAGATAGAACGGTGAAGAAACCCATAGGAGTGCTACAAGATTTCTTGGTAAAAGTGGAGGCATTCATCTTTCCAGTGGACTTTGTGATTCTGGACTGTGAAGTGGATTTTGAAGTGCCCATAATCCTGGGCAGACCGTTTCTTGCAACAGGACGTGCTTTGGTAGATCTGGATAAGGGGTAGATGAAGTTTTGCTTAAATAGTGAAGAAGTGACCTTTAACATCTGCAGATTAATGAAGCACCATAGCGACATCAAGGCAATATCAGTGGTGAACTATGCGGATGAGCCCAAACTAGAGGTGCCCATTGAGGAGAGGCTAGGAGTTGAGGCACTGACGGCTGTGATCATGAATTTCGATAGTGATGGAATCCTTGAATATGATTCATTAGTGGCTGCACTAAATGGAGGTGTTGTTCTTCGTCGGCCACCAAAGCTGAACTTGGACTTTCTGAATCGAGACACTCCGCCCGCAAGACCATCCATTGATGAAACCCCAGAGTTGGAATTGAAAGCTCTTCCAACCCACTTGAGGTATGTATTCTTGGGCCAGAACAATACGTTACCTATGATTATTGCTGCTGACCTTAATGTAGGACAAGTGGAAGCTTTGGTTGCGATGCTGAAGCATTACAAAAGGGCTATCGGATGGACGATTGCGGACATAATTGGTATCACACCAGGGATATGCTCTCAAAAAATCAACACATGCCGGATTGCATTCCAAGTGTGGAGCATTAGAGAAGGTTAAACCCACTTATGCAAGAGGTGGTAAATAAAGAAATCATCAAATGGTTGGATGCTGGCGTGATATACCCTATAGCTGATAGTAAATGGGTATGCCCGGTCCAATGCGTGCCTAAAAAGGGAGGAATCACTGTGGTTCCAAATGCTAAAAATGAGCTTGTTTCGATGAGGCCCGTCATAGGCTGTAGAATTAGCATGGACTATCGCAAGCTCAATGCACGGATCGAAAAAAGACCACTTCCCTATGCCATTCATGGACCAAATGCTAGATCGTCTTGCTGGGAAAGGGTGGTAATGCTTTTTGGATGGATACTCGGGGTATAATCAGATCTCTATAGCCCCTGAAGATCAAGAAAAGACCACATTCATATGTTCCTATGGTACATTCGCTTTCAAGAGGATGCCAATTGGACTATGCAATGCACCAGTGATGTTTCAACGTTGCATGATGTCTATCTTCTCAGATATGGTGGAGGACACTATTGAGGTATTTATGGATGATTTTTCTGTAGTTGGTAACTCTTTCGATGATTGTTTGTTGCATTTAGGTGAAGTGCTGCGTCGATGCGAGGAATGCAACCTTATGCTAAACTGGGAAAAATGTCACTTCATAGTGAAATAAGGCATGGTGTTGGGCCATTGAATCTCCCAGAAAGGCATTGAAGTGAATAGGGCCAAACTCGAGGTGATTGCAAAATTACCCTCTCCAATATCTGTGAAGGGTATTAGAAGTTTTCTAGGGCATGCAGTTTTCTATCGGAGATTCATAAAGGACTTCTCAAAAATTGCACATCCTTTGTGCAAATTGTTTGAAAAGGAGACGAAGTTTGAATTTGATGAAGCATGTTTTAGAGCATTTGAAACGCTGAAAAAGAAGTTATCGTCTGCACCCATCATCATTTCACCAGATTGGGAGAAACCTTTCGAGGTTATGTGCGATGCGAGCGGAGTGGCACTTGGCGTTGTTTTGGGACAAAGGCGTGAGAAAATACTTCATCCTATATACTATACGAGCAAAGCATTGAATGCTGCCCAAAAGAACTACACGGTCACTGAACAAGAATTGCTTGCAGTCGTCTTCACCTTTGAGAAGTTTTGATCTTATTTGTTGGGCACCAAAGTAATTGTGCATACTGACCATTCTCCACTGCAGTACCTCATGGCGAAAAAGGATGCTAAACCAAGGATAATTCGTTAGGTTTTGTTACTACAAGAGTTTGATTTCAAAGTCCAAGACAGGAAGGGAACTGAGAGCCAAGTGGCTGATCATCTATCCAGACTAGAAGATGAAGCTATGAAGAAGTTAGCTCATGGACTAGAGATTAATGATGCTTTCCCAGACGACAGGTATTAGCTGCCTCTTTTGATCTTATTCCTTGGTTTGCAGATTTTGCCAACTACTTGGCTAGCTATGTGGTGCCTTCGGACTTGTCATTCCATCAATAAAAGAAGTTCATGTCCGATGTGAAGAAGTTTTTCTGGGAAGAACCTTATTTGTTCCGTATCTATGTTGATGGGATTATTCGTCGCTGTGTGCCTGAAGTAGAGATAATGAGTATAATGGAAGCTTGCCATTCGTCCCCTGTTGGTGGCCATCATAGTGGCATCCGGACTGCTCATAAGATCTTTCAATGTGGGTATTACTGGCCTACAATTCACCAAGATGCCCAGGATTTCGCCAAGGCATGTGATCGATTCCAAAGGGAAGGAGGTATTTCAAGAAGGCAAGAACTCCCTATGAACCCAATACTCGTCATTGAACTCTTTGATGTATGAGACCTTGATTTCATGGGTTCGTTTGTGAGTTCGAATGGCATGAAGTACATCTTGGTAGCGGTCGGCTATGTGTCAAAAAGGGTGGAGGCTATACCGCTTCCAAACAATGAATGTAAAAGTGTCACCGCTTTTCTGAAAAAGAACATCTTCTCCAGGTTTGGTACACCAAGGGCAATAATCAGCGATGGAGGTTCCCATTTTTGCAACAAATTATTCAAGGCATTGCTTGAGAAGTATGGTGTTCGTCTCTAGTGGGCAGGTTGAAGTGTCCAATAGAGAAATCAAGCAAATTTTATCAAAGATTGTGAATGCAAATCGAACTGATTGGTCAAGAAAGCTCGATGATGTTCTATGGGCTTACCACACTACATTCAAAACTCCCATAGGTATGTCTCCTTACCAACTTGTATTTGGGAAATCATGTCACTTACCTGTAGAGCTAGAGCATAAGGCAATGTGGGCACTCAAGAAGCTGAATCTGGATTGGGGTGCTGCATTAAGTCAAAAAATGATGGAACTAAATGAGATGGATGAGTTTCTCCTCAAAGTCTATGAGAGCTCAGCCTTGTACAATGAAAAGATGAAGAAGTACCATAATCAAAAGATCGAAAAGCACAGTTTTGCTCCCGGTGATATGGTGCTCCTCTTCAATTCAAGGTTGCGGTTGTTTCCTAGCAAGCTAAGGTCAAAATGGACGGGACCATTCAGAGTTCTCCAAGTGTTTTCACATGGCGCCATTGAACTTGAAAACAAGAAAGGGACCAAATTCAAGGTTAATGGCCAGAGGATCAAACTCTATGTAGGCCATTTGGAGGAGGTCAGCGAGCTAATTGAGCAATTGAGTCTTGCTGAAGTCTGATTAGGCAAGAAAACTGCGTCGTGCCGTGACGTTAACTCAAGCGCTACTTGGGAGGCAACCCAAGCTGTAATTTCTAGCCAATTTAGAAATTTCTTAAGGATTTTTATGTAATTTAGTTTTTTTAGTTGGTTTTGGTGTGTCTTGAGTCTTAGTATTGGCTAGAATATGGTAGTATAAGGTCTGTGTCCAAAAAAAGTCAATAAAAACAAAGGGGAGTCTTAATGGTTGCTACTTGTGCAGGAAAGATGGAATATTGTAGAGAAATTCATTCTGCAGTAGGGTTTACGGCTGCTACCTATGGCCTGTCATTTAATCGACGGTCCATTAGTGGCTTCCATAGGTCCCAGGTAAGAATTCATAATTTGCCTAAGTGTAGGAGTAAACGATGAGCCTAACCGATAGACCATCGTTTGATCGACAGATCGTCGATGGGATTTCGTAGGTCAAACTCAGTGAACATGACTTGACCCGACCCACAACTTTAAATTATAAAACCCTTCATTTCAAATTCATTTCCCACATTCCCTCCTATCCCCAACCGTTACTATCCCTCCGTACTCACTTAACCAACTCTCTAACTCCTCCACACTTTTTCAAATCTCCTTCTACCCCCTATAAATTCTTCCCTCTCTCATTTTCCCTTCTTCCATAATCTGATTTTTCTTCCAATTTCCTCTCTTCTTTCTTCTATTAAAATCTTCGAGTTGTGGGTCTGATTTTTGCACTAATAGAGTTTGCATATAGCTTGAGCACACATCCCACCTTCCTTATTTCTGATCAGGTAATGAATTTTGAACCCTAATTTTATATATTGCAGTTGAATTTGGTGGTTGCTGCTTACTCTTGGGTGTTTTCTCTGATAATTGTGTTCTTGTGTGTCCTTGAGTCAGTGATTTAGTGTGTTAATTCATACTTATTGATACATTGTTAAAACCATCACCTTCTAGATGTGTTCCCGACTTAGGGTTTTATTATTCGGAATAGTGGTGGTGTTATTATTTGCTTGGAACCCTAGGAATGAAGGAATAACATGTCTACATGTTGAAATGCATGTTCTAGAAGTCATTATGGCCTTAGTCTTAAGTTATGCAATTTTTGAAATTTTTGTCTAGGCCTGAAACAGTGTCATCGACGACCATGACCTACAGACCGTCGGTCAACTTACGGACCGTAGGTCGTTCCGTCTCAATGATATTATTGACCCCCTGACCAACGACTGCCACCTACGGATCGTGGTTTCACCTATGGCCCGTTGGTAGCAACTGATATATATATATATATATATATATTATTTTCTTTTCTATTTTTCTGTGTTTGCTTTTTCTTGTGTACTTTACTTGGCTAGTCTTACTAATCATTTTTTTTTTCTTTCCTTTTAGGTTCCATGCCACCGAAAGTTTCACACACTTTTCGAAAGAGGTCAAAGTCCACAGCCCCGTCCTCCTGGCTGGTCAATGAGCCCACTGATGATGAGCATAGTTGGTCTGAATATTACCCACCATTGGGGGCTAACTCACCCAAGTCTCCCCGTACTACCCGCCAACGAGCCAGGCAATTGGTTGACAGTAAGGCTGGGGATGTGGGTCAGTCCGGCACCCCTGACAATGCTTCTCAGCTTGACGAGGGAGCTGGTGACTGTTCTGAGGGCGGTGAGGGGTCTTAGCCTGCCCAATCGGGGGAGGGCTCTGGCTCCGACTCTAACTCTGTATCCCCTTCTACTTCTGATGCTACAGAGTCTGGTGAGGCTCATGATTCCCCTGGAGGCCGTGTGGAACCTATCAACAACAGTGTTGAGCCAAACAGGTGGTGCATCCGAGGGATGTACCAAATCTACTATGACAGATGGCTTTTTAATCAACAGCAAAAGCAAGATAAGCCTTTTACCGAGGAGCGTCGAGTACTTCCGGGTAGCCTCCACTCTGTGCCTCAAATCCAGGCCTTATTCAAGCAGCACAAATGTGAGTGGATGGTAGAGAGCCCGTGGAGGTATAGCCCGAAGATGGTACGAGAGTTCTACGTGTCCTATGCCGCTATTGTGAAAAATGCCCTCCCCGCATAGGCTCGAGCATTAACTCAGCCTCCGTTATTGTCTACTTTAGTTTGAGGGATCTCGGTTGACATTTCAGAGGCCACTATCCATCGTTTTATTTACGGCCCCTCCCATGCTCGGACTATCAACACCGCCGAGTATGACTATCGGATGAGCGTGGTACAGAATAAAAGGGTCATGTGTGATGCTGAGCAGAGGAGTTTATTGTCGTGGATGGCGCGACTTATTACTGACTTGGGGGAGAATGTTGAGTGGTTTGGCGATATGGCCCAGCCTATCCGGAAGGCGACACTCAGTTTTGCTGCCAAATTCTGGTGGTCTACCATTCGGGCCACACTTTCACCTACTATGGAAGATAATATTGTTACATGGGACCGGGCGGTGATGTTGGCTTCCCTGATGGCTGGGCATGAGGTGGATTTCGCTCGGATCATCATAGCTGAGATACATGAGAGAGCATTCCGGGATAAGACCACCTTGTCGTTCCCTTGCTTGATTTTTTGCCTATGCAGAGAGGCAACTATACCCCTATGGGACTGTGACAGGTTAGTGAAGGCCTCCAAGACCCTTGATGTCGGTATGATCAAGGATGATACGAATCCCGCGGCTCCACGAAAAAGTATATCGGTTGACTTGCCGCCTATGGGAGAGGCATTAGCTCCAGATGTAGCTGATATGGACACTATTCTAGCCCCTTCTTCCAAGCCCAGGGGTCTATACCCCCGTCTACGGCATCGGGTTCTACTACGAGCACTCCTCGTGCTTTCACTCCCGCAGGGTCAGCCGTGCTCCAAATCGCCAGACTGAACAGATTGGAGGCTCAAATGGCTGCTCTTGTAAACCATATTTGCCCATGGATGCAGAAATCTATGGAAAAGTCAGAGAGAGGAATAAGAAGATGGTGGAGTCGCAGATACAGGCAGTGCATCGGTGCATAGATGCATTTGAGAGCCTGATGTTGGAGAGATCCCAGCCCGAGCCATGATAGATCTTGCTGCTTTTCAGACGGAGCTCACTAGTCTCCGTGCTGACCTTACTGCCTTGGCTGCTGTGGAGACCAATGTTCCAACACCTGCCCCAGATGTTGAGGCGGATAATATTGTGCTTAGTGCACTGTTTGGAGGAGAGCAGAGGGCTACTGAGCCCTCCCGTGGAGCAGGAAAGTGCCCCCGTTCTGGGGCTGGTCCTGATGTTGACCTGGAGGCAGCGAGGCGAGCTCAGAAGCGGGAATGCCGGGAGCATGAGGCTGCCAGGCAGCGTGTGTTTTGGATGAGCATATGAGACAGGAGCGTGAGCGAGAGATGGCAGCAGGCGCTTCTGGGTCGGGGCTGGCTACTGATGGTGAGCCCCACACTGCTACTGAGGGTACTACTGAGGGTGCGCAGCTTGGTGATCCTTTGGGTTCTGGGCTACCGAACCCACCCGTTCTTGATTGATCTTCGGCGCGTATTCGTCACAGGTTTTTCTCTCCCGATGTTTTAATTTTTCTTATGCATTGAGGACATTGCACTATATTCTTTGTGGGGGTGGGGGCAAATGATTTTTTGCGTTAATGTGAAGTCTGAGTAGCATAACTCATAAATCCTTCCTTGGGGTTTTCTTGCCTGTGTTCTTTTTCCCTAAAGAACTGTTTACTTTCTGTTGAACCGGCATCTTTAGGATTGTAACTGTGTACAAGTAATCTGGAAATAAAGCATGATGGCATTAGTGCATGAAACTGATATCCCTTCAATCTGAAAAATTGTTGCTTTGTGCTATGAATGTGAATTGAATGAGTTGAATGTGTAGGATCTTTGTATGACATGATTAGTATCGTTGTGGCACTATGACTTAAGCTATAGCTTTAACCCGAATTCATTGATGATTCGATAAATACAACAAGCTGCCATGTGAGAGTGAGATTATTTGAATATTCGTATGATATGTGCCAATCTAGAACTTGCCCTGTTGGTCTTGCTAAGGTACTTTGAACTGAACACTAGAAGATGATCATAGGCCATTATTATTATTAAGTCCACTTAAGCCTAAAATGAAATAACCAAATCATGTGTAAATATCTTTCCCTTTGATCCAAATGGTTGAGCCTAACGAATACCAGTCTTTCTTTATACCCAATTCACCTTCCATGAAAGTATTGTCAAAAAATTATTTTGGCCCTGGTCCCTCCGTGGACATCGTGCACCTCAACATAGGCCAAAAGCCTAAGTTGAGGGTGGCTACTGCAAAGTTACATGAATTCTGGCCCTGGTCCTTTCTAAGGATATTGTGTACCTTAGCTCATACTAAATGTGTAAGTTGAGGGTGGCTATTATGAAGGAAAGCAAGAAAAACAAGGGTATGAATAGAGTTGCGTGTAAAGCAAAGGAAGTAGATTGTTTAAGAATGATGAAAAAGGTGTGAATCTACAAAAAGAAGTGAAATGAATCAAAAGCTGAAACCAAAAAGAAGTTAAGTAAAGAAGTCACACTCAAGCTGATAAAAGTCCTAGGGAAAAGATTATGAAGCAACAAGAGATGAAAAGTGGTTGAAAAAGAAAGGTAAAGAGCCAAACTAGATGTTAAGGAGGGGTGGGACAAAGTCACTTAATGTCTAAATATACCACACCTAACCCCGAGCCTATGCTACAAGCCAATAAAGTCCTATAGTGATTCTAGTGGGAAGTTGGAAAAGCAAAAGTAAAGAAAATAAGGGCAAGTCTATGGTATTGTGCACAAATTGTACTGAATTCGTTCTGAGTGTGAGTGAATAATGAGTCCCTAAATTTAAAAGTCAAATTCTGTGTGAAAAAGGGATTTCTTTGTGGTGAGGGAACAAGAACAAGTTGTATTATTGGAAAGTTGATATCTTGGTGAATTGTTATATGTGTATGTATATGTGTCTATTGGTATGTCGATGTCATGAATTGATCCTCAAAACTTAGCTTGTTGGGTTTATAATGTAATTGCACTAGTTGAGAATGTATAAGGAGGAGGAAGATTCAGGAAATTGTTGCGTGATTGCTTGAAGTCTGGGTTGCTTATATACTTGTGTCGTTTAGAGTTTGTTGTGTCTCTTAAGGACAAGCAATGATTTTAAGTTGAGGATGTTGATGTACCGTGAATTTACGGTACTTTTGATGCATTAAACTTAGGATTCTTGCATGTTCTTAAGCATAAGATTGTAAAATTGATGATTTATGTGTTAAATTGTACAGGAAACAGGTTTTGAGCATGTGTTGGAAGGGTCAGTGGCAGCAGGGTGAAAATGGGGACTTACGACAAGGACCTACGAGCCGTCGTTTGATTGACAAGCCGTAGGTGGAGGCTGTGGTTCAGAAGCTGGAAAAATTTGGCTAAGTATGGAACGACGGTTGCCAAACAATGAACCGTCGTTCTTTCTACGAACGATAGGTGAAGGTCGTCGATAGATTCAGAAAGATAGAGTTGCAGGACTTGAATGACGACATGACAGGATGGGCCGTGCTTAGACCTACGAGCCGTAGGTCATGCTCGTAGGTAGAAGAGACCAGGATGTTGTTGAACTACTGACTGACGGAAGCGACCTACGAGCTGTCGTTTGACTTACGGGTCGTAGGTCGAGGCTCATTGATGAAACTGCTCAAAACTGGTTTTCCTGCTATTTCCTTTTCCTAGTTTAATTAGGATTTGTTTTCTATATAAACCCTATGTAATATTTCGTTTGGTCGTTGTTGAACTATTTTTGAATATTTCCTTTTGGCTTTGGGAATTACTTTTCATCTTTTGAGGAGATTAATTCTTATAGTTGGTTTATGCAATTTGCTCTTGATTTTCAATTCAAGATTGTGGATTTCTTCAATTCTTACTGTAAGTTCATGATTTATTATTCAAACCCTAATATGAATTGTGAACATTCAAGCATGAGTAGCTAAATCCACAACTAGGGTTGTGGGAACCATGAGTAATTAACGAAAGTAAAACTAATAATGTTGTAATTCTTGAAAGTGCTTATGCATGTATTTGTTAATCTCTTTGTTTATAATGCTTTCTAAGGGTGTGCAACGTTAGAACCCGCCTCATACTTACTAACTAGACCAGGGAGGTATCAAATGAGAAAGAAATTATACAATGGAGATTTAGCATTGAGTAGTCCGCTATCTAATAACCCAAACTAGTTATAGCTGCGGGTTAATCTGGGTCAAAGGTAAGGGTTAGTAAATCTACACACGAAGATGTACCAGTGTGCAGAGTGAAATTCCCTATTTGGAGGACCAATAACTTAGGGATACATAGCTTACCGATCATGCATGCTAGACATTAGGAAGAATTACCATTGTTAGGATTACTGAGTTAAGAGCTTATGGGGAACACATATACCCTAGTTTTATTCTCGTATTGATATTTCCAACTACATAATTCCTGCTATTTGTTTACTTGTTTGATTTCATATTCCATAGTTTTAATTCTAGTTTATTTAACTCCCCCCTTTGCTTTAGAGATAATTCTTCTAAATGTACAACTAACCTTAATTAGCCTAAGTCTGAACCATATTCCCCGTGGGATCAACCCTAACCTTTGTTAGGTTCTTTATTTGGTAGCGACCACTTATACTTCTTTAGGGAGGTGTAATTTGGGAGATATCATTGATACCATCCCCAATCCTAAGAATGATGTGTGAGTGAGAACTACGTCGTGCGACGATGTTAAATACAATGATTCTTGAAAGGCAACCCAAGTTATCTTTATTGCTTTCAATAAAGTATATTTTGAGTGCAGGTTAAAAAGAATTAAAAAATTGAAAAGGATCAAGTGGGTGATGAAAATACTCATTGGGCGATTTACCTAGTGGGCTTTGCGCGCTTTTTTATGCTCACTTTAAGGGCCAACAATTTTGAAAAATTGTACTATCAACTTTGGCGTACAGGTACCTGGTCGTCGATCCGCTGAATGAAATTTGGTGAACATCATTGGGTCCACTGAGTTGAACTTTAGGTTTGGGTATTTGTACAGGCATCATCAGCGATTCGGTGATTTGCTGAACTCGTTCGGCACTGTTAGTTGCAGTCCGACCAGTACGCTTGATAGTGAAAAGCCAAGGGTCTTTTCTCTTTTTAATATTCATCCTTTGATATTTTTGAACTTTTTCACTTTCTACTCTCTTTACATTTAGTCTAAATACTATTTTGTGTCCTTTTTGCTTTGATTTACTTTCATAGTGTGCGTTCTTGCATTTGATTCTCGACCCAACCACTTCCTCCTTTTTTTTGAAGAACCCTTGCATATTGAGGTTGATTTACAAGTTTAAAATTCTTTTTTTGTCCTTGCAATATGTACTTATTGTCTTTTGATATATTGATCTTGCTTGTTTGAAGTGTGAATAGTGTTGGCATGCATTAAATTGATCGATTGAACATTACCCATGAGTTATACTGTAATGACCTCCAGGTTATTTCTTTGTTTATGCCTCATGTTCATCGTTTAGACCTTTCCTGTAGTGACACCAAGTCATTTATGACTTGTTGGGATTGACATTTTGGTCACCTAGTCATTCGTTTAGTTTTTGTGCATGTTTCTATATTTTAGAGCCTTTGAAACTTGAATGGTTGACATCATTTAAAAGTTTAGGAATATGGCCTCATAATGCAATTCCGACGGTTTCCTCAACTTTGAAAGGGCAATTTTAGGCTAGGGGCATGGTTGTTTCACGATCCGAGACTCTAGTGTGCGTTTGTGCCATTAGACGTTTTAAGTTTGAAGCTTAAGCCAAGGGTTGACTTTGGTCAACTTTCTTGGTAAACATGCTTGAATGAGAATTCCATCAGTGTGGTTAGCTCTGAAATATCGAGTTTGGTCTTGAACGATCTTTTGTGTGGTTCCTTAGGCTTCCAATCTCATTTTGAGTCTACTTGTAGTTTTTACCTTAAAACGAAACTTGGGTGTGGGACCTAGTTTTCATCAAAACGACCTCAGATGGAAGTTTTGATGGTTCCATTGAGTCTGGAATGCTGAATTTGATGGGGTAGCATATTTCATTTGCGCGCACAGGATTCCTAACCAATCCCGAACACCGCATCGAAGAATTTGAGGTCTGAGCAAATCAGCTGAAGTGCTGATATTTAGTGAAGTCCTTTAGCGATTAGATATCTGACTTTTAGTGACCAGAGTTTGGTTTTTAGCGACCATTTTTGGGTATTTATACCCAGAATTTTAGCTTAGTCCTCATTCTTCCAAATTCAATTTCTTGAGCCCGGAAGCTCTGATTGAGTGATTCAAAGTTTTGGGTGATTGTTGGGAGCATTGGTACGTGGTGAAGTGATCGGGAGCTGCTGAAGGACCTTCGTTTGAGGTGAATTCCGTGACTGAGCTGCTGCCCCATCTTTCTTTTATGCTTCCCTTGTTCATTTTTTTGCATGTGTTGTTGTGGGCTTTTTTATGGCTCGAATTGTGTTCATCTTTGGAACGCAATATTGAGGCGTAGTTTAAGACCTCTTGATGGAGTCAATTTTTGAAATCCAGCACGAGTCCCATGATTCTTATTTGACTCTAAAAATTCGTTCGTCTCCATTTTGGGTGATTTAGGTTTCTAAACGATCGTATTGACGTTGTGATCCTATTTTTGATAGTGTGGCAGACTTCAGAGGCCGTTCGAAAGGGAAAAGCTCTGGCCTTGTGACTTAAGCGTGCGCAATCAGCTTACAGGTAGGCTATGTCTTTCTTTCTAATTAGATTGAGCATGGATATGTGAATTAGTGATGATGCATGTGAATTGGGGGCGGGTACCTAGTACTTCCTTCTTTTCTCGCTAGAGACCATGATTTAGGGTTGATTACTATTGTTTCGAGGGTAATAGCATGCGGCTGGAGGGTTGTATGTGTGTTGTATCATTCTATGTGACTCACTTGTTTTACTACGTAGTTTTTGGAGCATGTTTTTGCCTTATTCTAGGATAGTCTATTTTTGCCTAAGACCCATGCACCAATTGACTATGGTATGTCTCCGATGTCATTTCGGATGGACTAGGTCCTTGTAGATTTGAATAGCAGACTTGGGTTTGATAGAATGAGCCTTAGTTTAGGTGTTTGTGCAGGTTGTTGGCCTTTTCTGTCACCTATCATTAGTTCTGTGGCTTCGATGCGTTACTGGAGATTGTGTGCTTTCTCAAGATATGAGTGCTTTCGGCTTAGAGCCTTTTATTATATCGTTGAGGGTTGAAATCGATCCACGGTCGGTTAGAGCCTACTTGAGATTCTTTTTGAAGTTGATACGCCTCAGGGCACTCTTTCTAGCTGGGAGGTTGACGTCCCTGGGAGTGGGCTGGCTAGCTAGGCGCCCGAGATATATGAGATCCTCTACAAAGTGGACATGCTTCCGAGGCTCTCTTGCTAGTTGGGTGGTTGACACCCCTGGGAGTGGACTGTCTGGCTAGGTGACCTGGGTTGATAGTCACTCTTGCTAGCTGGCTGGGAGTTAACTGGTTGAGTTGATTGTCACTTTTGTTAGCTGGGATGGGAGTTGACTGGTTGAGTTGATTGTCACTCTTGCTAGCTGGGATGGGAGTTGACTGGTTGAGTTGATTGTCACTCTTGCTAGCTGGGATGGGAGTTGACTGTTCCTTGGATGCAGATCTTGATTACTCTTCTTACTTGTAGACTAAGTTATTGTGTGTACCTTTCGGGGCTTATGGGGTCCATTCGGCTTTTATTTAAACTTGCGCACGAGTGTACCTTCTGGGCTTATTGGGGTCTAGTTAGGTTAAGTTTAGATGTTCTTAAGGACCAAAATCTCTTAGCAAACTCGATGGTTCCGTTCTCTTATTTTATGTATACTCGTGTGCCTTTTTGTCATATCCACTTGGGCCTTTGTTTGTGTCTAGATTCTTTCTTATCAAATTATTTTTACCTTTCTTGCTTGATCGGCCTATGATGCCTACTGAGTACCTTGTTTTGGTGTTTATGCTACACTCTGAATCTTTTGGTGAAGTAGGTTCTAGTACCAGCTACCAACAGTGATAGTTGGTGCTGTGTTTTGCAAATTGTAGATATCGGAGACGAGGGTGAGCACTTGGCGTTCTGGATCAACCTGTCTCCTTTTGTTTTTGTGTTAGCTTGTCTTGTGCCTTTGAGATGACTTGTTGTGGTACACTTTTGGGAATTGTATTTATCTCGTTAGAGAGCTCTGTAGTTGTGACTTCCAAGTTTTTGGAGGGTTCCTTTGTATATACTTTTTAGGTTTCTTTCCTTTTTGTTATTTCTTATTGTTAGCATGATTTTCTGTTTAGATCTACCCTTGTACTCACTCCTTCTTATTCAGGGTACGTTTTGACTTACCTACTGGTGGGTTTTTGTAGGTTCCATCATGACTCAGGAAGTTGGGTCGTGAAAAGTTGATATTGAAGCCCCAAGTTCACCAACCTCACTTTTACAGAGCTAATGCCTAGTAGAGTTCTATGGATTAGTGTGGAGACGTCTGTGTCCTATCTTTGGGAGGCTAGAGGGTGTATTTAAGAATTCCTTTCTTTTATAATGCTTTTGTGCAGCCAATGTGTTATTGGTTTCGGGAAATCTCACTTGCTTCACTCTTTTTAACAGGATAGCTCGTACGCACCGCGCATCAGCTAGGGGTAAGGGTCGACCTCCCTTTCCATGTAGGAATGCAACACCACCCCTGGATAGAGTGCAGGGTCCGTAGCTAGTAGTGGGTCCAACATCCTATGTTCCAGAGTAGCTGGTGGGGACGGGACAAGATCAGCGACCACCCAGACCGACTGTGGCACGTGATCTTCAGGCAGCTATTGCGTAGCTTTTAATAGTTCTTGGGGGCATGCATCAGGCCCCAATTGCAGCACCAACATCAACACCAGCCCCTGTACTAGTACCGGCACCTACGACAGCACTAGATAAACAAGATCAGCCTGTAGTAGAGGCACCCAGGGCCCATGTACCACCTGGGGGTGCCCAGCCCGTGATTATAGCCAGAGCTATGCCGCTAGAGGACAGAAGATACTCGGAGTGTTCTTGAGGCTTTCACCTCTGAGGTTTTTTAGGGTTGTGGGTAAGGAGGCCCAGGAGTTTCTGACTACTTGCCGTGACCGACTGCATAACTTGGCTCTCGTGGAGTCGAGAGGTGCCAACTTCACAGCGTATCAGCTTAATGGGCTAGCCAGAGAGTGGTGGCATACATTTATTGAGACTAGGCTAGCTAGGTCTTCTCTGGTCACCTGGACCTAGTTTTCTAAGGCCTTCTTGGCCAGGTTC
This sequence comes from Solanum appendiculatum, assembly GCA_018342035.1. Lineage (NCBI taxonomy): Eukaryota > Viridiplantae > Streptophyta > Magnoliopsida > Solanales > Solanaceae > Solanum > Solanum appendiculatum. Next base: position 252,929 of record JAGDQO010001372.1, on the reverse strand, counting down.
ATCTCTCACAGAGTCATAGATCACCTTTCAAATCAGTTCTTCAAGTTGGATTAGGGCTCCATGACTGTGTCAGGATATGAGGTGAGCTTTCACGAGCTCTCCCACTATGCCACCATGATTCTACCTATAGAGAAGGAGAGGGTTTGATGTTTTGTTCGTGGGTTGAGACTGCACCTACAGATTGAGGCTCAGACTACAGTCTCAGTGGGTCACTCCTTTCTAGAAGTTGTTGATCATGCCCACACTATTGAACAACTTAGTCATGAGGCCCAAGGGGGCAGCGACAAGTGAGCTAGATATGAGGGTAGCTATAGTGGGTCCCATTCAAGACCTAAAGATTCACATGATAGGGCTCCACAACAGTTTCAGGAGGGTTAGCCTAGTCGGCCTATTCAGTCCTCACTGTAGAGTTTAGAGGGTTATTAGTATAGCTGGAGTGAGGTTGGCTCTAACAAGAGTCGTGGGTCCCAGATAAGTACTTCAAGCCATGGTGGTCTTTCTTCTAGGAGCAGATCATCTTTTGGTTGTTTGGACAGTGATGAGTTAGGTAACTAGGCCAGAAATTGCCCTTTGCATATACAGATCACTCCAGTTTCATAGCGAGCTCCACCTGCTCCACCAGTAGCACTTCCAGCTAGAGGTCGAGGTCAGGGTCAGGACTTTCACAGTGTATAGTAGCGTATTCAGGATGGTTCCCATTGAGGTAGGATAGGTTGCAGGATTGGTGGCTAGGGTAGAGGTGGACAATGCCATTTCTATGTAGCTCTAGTGAGGGTGGAGGCGGAGGTTGAGGAATCAGATGATGTGATCACAGGTACGATTCTTTTATATCATCAGCCTCTCTCAGCTTTATTTGACCCTGGTTCTACATATTCTTATATATCTTTGTATTATGCTTCTCATTTGGGTATGAGTTCTGAGCCTATGGCAGTGTTGTTGCATGTGTAGACCATCATGGGTGTGTCTTTAGTAGTGGATCAGTCGTTTCGATCATGCTTAGTTACTACCATTGGGTGTGACACTCGGGCTGATCTTATATTGTTAGATATGCTTGATTTTAATGTGATTATGGGTATGGACTTGTAATCCCCTTATCGCGCAGTTTTTAGATTGTTTCTCTAAGAATGTTACTTTAGCCATGCCTGGTATTCCACCGGTGGTTTGATAGGGCTCCATTAGTATAACACCGGTTGGAGTAATCTCTTTTGTTTAGGCTTGGAGGCTAGTGGCTAGCGGGTATTTTTCTTATTTGTCATATGTGCGTGATGTGAGTAGGGATGTTCCTTCAGTTGAGTCTGTGCCAGTTGGCCAAGATTTTGTAGATGTTTTTTCTACTGACATACCTGGCCTACCCAGAGTGTGATATTAAATTTCCTATCGAGCTTGAGACGAGTACTCAACCTATTTCCATCGTGCCATATTGGATGGCCCCTACAGAGCTTAGGGAGCTTAGTGTTCCACTTCAGGACCTCTTGGGAATGGGGTTAATTAGGCCTTGTGTGTCACCTTGGGGCGGTCTTGTTCTGTTTGTGAAGAAAAATGACGCTACGATGCGCATGTGTATTGATTATAGGCAGTTGAATAAGGTGACTGGGAAGAACCGTTACGCCATGCCTAGGATTGATGATCTATTCGACCTGCTTCAGGGTGCCAAAGTGCTTTTGAAGATTGATTTGAGATCTTGTTACCATCTGCTGAGGATTATGGCAGCGTACATCCCTAAGATCGCATTTAGGACTAGATATGGCCACTATGAGTTCCTAGTGATGTCTTTTGGGTTGACTAATGCCCCTTCCGCTTTCATTGACTTGATGACGTGGGTGATTATACCGTATCTTGATTTGTTCATCCTCATGTTCTTAGATGATATTCTGGTATACTCGTGAAGCAGGAGTGATCATGAGCAGCATTTGGATTGTGCTCCAGACTTTAAGAGATCTGTGGTCTTATACCAAGTTCTCAAAGTGTGAGTTTTTGCTTGAGTATGTAGCATTCTTTGGGCACGTGGTGTCCAAGGATGGTATGGTAGATCTGGTGAAGTTTTAGGCTATTCGTGACTGGGCTAGGCCATCTTTAGTAACTGAGGGTCGAAGCTTCATCAATTTTGCAAGCTACTATAAACACTTTGTTGAGGGCTTTTCCACTGTTGCAGCACTTTTGACCCGGTTGAACGCCTAGATGTTCCTTTTAGGTGGTTTGAGAAGTGTGAGTTGAGCTTTGGGAAGCTCAGGAAGTTGCTGACTCTTGCTTTTATATTGACTTTTTCAGTTGAGGGTGAGGGCTTCACGAATTATTGTGACGCACCGGCATCGGTTTGTGGCAGGTTTGCCTCTGACTTCTAGAGGTGTTGATAGCATTTGGGTTATCATTGATTGATTGAACAAATTAGCACACTTCCTCCCTATTCAGTTTTCATTTAGTACCGAGAGGTTAGCCCATATCTATATTCGTGAGGTGGTTCGTCTTCATGGTATGCCTATCTCCATTATATCAGATCGGGGTGCTCAGTTTATTTCTAGCTTTTGGAGGACTTTTCAAGATGAATTGGGAATTTTGAGATCCTTCGGACAGTTGGAGAGGTTACTTATGAGTTGGCTTTACTCCGATGTTCTCAGCTATCCACACAGCCTTTCATGTTTCGATGCTGCACCATTATATTCATGATGAGTTGCATATGCTTCAGTATGATGCAATAGTCTTTGATGATTGCTTGACCTTCGTAGAGGAGCCAATTTCCATTGTTGCCAGAGATGTGCGACGATTGCATTCGAGAGCAATTCATGTGGTTATAGGCTTTTGGGGGCATCATCCTGTTGAGGAGGGTACCTGGGAGACCGAGCATGATATGAAGGAGCAGTTTCCAACATTGTTTGAGTCTTTAGGTACTTCTTCACTCTAACTTTCATAGACAGAAGTCCTTTTTAGTAGTGGATGTTGTAATGACTTCCTTGTCATTTATGTGTTTATGCCTCCTGTTCTTCATTTAAAGCTTTCGTGTAGCGGACCCAAGTAATTTATGACTTGATAGGACTGACAGTTTGCTCACCTAGTCATTTGTTTAGTTTTTGTGCAAGTTTTCATATTTTGGAGCCTTTGAAAGTTTAAAGGTTGACTTCAGTCAAAAGTTCAGGAAGACGGTAGGCTAGCGGTATGGTGGTTCCAGCCCTAAGACTTCTGGAGTGAGTTTGTGATGTTTGGAGTTTTATATTTGAAACTTAAGCCAAGGGTTGACTTTGGTTAACACTCTTGGTAAAGATGCTCAAACAAGAATTTCGTGAGCGCGGTTAGCTTCGAAATATTGTGTTTGGTTTAGAACAACCTTTCGTACAGTTCCTTAGGCTTCTAGTCTCATTTTGAGCTTTCTTGTGGTTTTTAGCTTAAAATGGAACCTATGTGCGGGATCCACTTTTGATCAAAATGACCTTAGATGGAAGTTTTGATGGTTTCGTTGAGTTCAAAATGCAGAATTCTATGGGGTAACATATGTTGTTTGCGCGCATGGGGTTTCAAATGAATCCCGGACACTTTGTCGGATAATTCAGAGTTTGAGCAAATCAACTGAAGTACTGATATCTGGTGGAGTGTTTTACCGACCAGATATCTGACTTTTAGCGACCAGTTTCGGGTATTTATACCCAGAAATTTCAGCTAAGCTCTCATTCTTCGAAATGCAATTTCTTGTGCTTGGGAGCTCTGATTTGAGTGATTCAAAGTCTTGGGTGATGTTTAGGAGTGTGGCTACATGGTGAAGTTATTGGGAGCTGCTGAAGGACCTCCGTTTGAGATGAATTTTGTGATGAACTGCTGCCCATCTATCTTTGTTGCTTCCCTTGTTGATGTTTTTTGCATGTATTGTTGTGAGCTGTTTTAGGCCTCAGATTGTGTTCATTTTCGGAACACAAGTTCGAGGTGCAGTTTAGGACCTCTTGACAGAGTCAGTTAAAAAAATTCTGACGTGGTTCCTACGGTTCCCGTTTGACTCTAAAAATTGACCTGTCTATGTTTCAGGTTATTTTGTTTCTAAACAATCGTGTTGATATTATGATCCTATTTTTTATATTGTGGCAGCGTTTAGTGGCCGTTTGAAGGGAAAAACTCCGGCCTTATGATTTGGAGCTCGGGATCGGCCTACAGGTAGGTTACGACTTCCTTTCTTATTAGATTGAGCATGAATGTGTGGATTCATGATGATGAGTGTGACTTGGGGGGCAAGTACCTAGTTATTCGTTCTTTTCTAGCTAGAGACCATGATTTAGGGTTAATTACTACTATTTCGAGGGTATTATCATTCTAGTGGAGGGTTGTATATGTGTTGTAATATGCTATGTGATTTACTTGTTTCACTATGTGGTGTTTGGAGCATGTTTTGGCCTTAGTCTATGATAGACTAGTGTTGCGTTGACTCATGCACCTTGTGACTATGGTATGTCTCCCACGTCATTTCGGATGGACTAGGTCCTTGTAGATTGGAATTGCAAACTTGGGTTTGATAGAATGAGCCTTAGTTTAGGTGTTTACGCAGCTTGTTGGCCCTTTCTATCTTCTCTCCCTAGTTCTGCAGCTTCAATGCGTTACCGTAGATTATGTGCTTTCTCGAGATTGGAGTGCTTCTGGCTTGGAGCCTTTTATGATATCATTGTGGGTGGACGTTAATCAACTGTGGCTTGGAGACTACTTGAGAACCTCTTCGATGTTTATACGCCCTCGGACACTCTTACTAGCTGGGTGGTTGATGCTCCTAAGAGTGGGCTGGCTAGCTGGGCGGCCGGATATCTGTGATCCTCTACGGATCTGAAATACCCCCGAGGTACTCTTGCTAGCCAGGCACTTGATGCCCCTATGAGTGGATTATATGGTTGGGCGGCCTGGTTTGATAGTCACTCTTGCTAGCTGGGCTGGGAGTTGACTGGTTGAGTGTATTGTCACTCTTGCTAGCTCGGCTAGGAGTTGACTGGTTTTTGGATTCATATCAGGATTACTCTTCTTTCTTGTACATTTAGCTATTCTGCGTACTTGTCTGGCTTATGAAAGTCCGTTCAAGTTTTATTTAAACTTGCGTATGAGTGTACCTTTTTGGCTTATGGGATCCAATTAGGTTTAGTTTAGCTGTGCTTAGATTTAATTTCTGTATACTTGTGTGCCTTCTTTTCATATACGCTTGGGCCTTTGTTTGTGTCTAGATTCTATCTTATTAAATTGTCTTTACCTTTCTTTCTCGGTCGGCCTATGATGTCTACTGAGTACCTTGGTTTGATACTTATGCTACACTCTCCATCTTTTTGTGATGTAGGTCCTTGTACCAGCTACCAGCAGTGATTGTTCGTACCGTCTTTTGTAGCTTGTGGATATCGGAGACGAAGGTGAGTACTTGGCGTTCTGGATTATCATGTCTCCTTCTGTACTTATGTTAGCTTGTCTTTTGCCTTTGAGACGACTTGTTATGGTCAACTTTTGAGACTTTTATTTATCTCGTTAGGCAGCTCTGTACTCGTGATTTTTTTCTAAGTTCTGGGAGGATTCCTTTGTATATAGTTTTTGGTTTTGCTTTCCATTTTTGTCTTTTCTTATTGTCAACAATAATTTCTATTTAGTTCTACCCTTGTACTCACTAGTTTTTGTCCTTGGTACGGATTGTTTACCTACTGGCGGGTTTTAGTAGGTGCCATCATAAATTGGGAAGTCAGGTCATGACATGTACTTATTGATTTTGTGCCTAAAATGCTTAAAATTCATTATTTTGGTTGTTAGATGACAATTGCTTGTTATATATTGTGGGTCATGTATGAATATGCTTGGGTGAAGTCTGATTAGCCAGTGTTGTCCAATAGGTTTGAATTTTCACAATAATAGATACAATAACGTCTTTCTTAAGGGTAAATCATCGATTTGGCGATACTTTATTTATTTTGGGGGAAGTTTGAGTACCAGGGGTAAAATTGGTATACATCATTGATTTTGCCAATACTTTGTTTATTTTGGGGGAAGTATGAGTACCCAGGGTTAAAATTTGTATATGGATAGTATGTTAATATGCTTGGGTGTTGGGTATTGTTGCAGTTTTGTGCTTAAATTTTGAAAATTGGGTGTTGGGCTGAAAACCACCTTTTCAGTGAGCTTGTCTTAGCCCGCCAAGGTTATTAGGTAAATTGTTGAATAAAACCCAAAACACTTTATGGTTTGTGAATTTGTGACTTGGGTACATTCACTTTCGGCGAGCTTGTCTTTGCTCACTCGGACCATCTCGGTGAATCACCGATTTTGAGGTGACATTGCCCTTCATGCCTGAGTTTTAACTATTATACACTGTCACTTTCAGTGAGCTTGTCTTAGCTCTCCAAACTAGCTCGGTGAATCACCGAGTTGGAGATGACATCGCCTTGTGTGCCTGAATTAAAATAGTTTTGCTACTATCAACTTCGGTGAGCTTGTCTAAGCTCGCCTAACCCGTTACACAATTCGTCTACCCATTCGACGAGCATCAGGAAACCGGTTTCACCCGTGATCTTCTTGTACTTGTTTTCAACTAACCTTCACTCGGTGTTTGCGTTGAAATATTGTTCTTTCCAGGAAAATGGCTAAAACGAAAGGCCAAGTAACTAGAAGGGCATCTTCATCAGAATCTGACTCTCCTCCCCAGCCTGCTCACAAAAAGCAAAAGTGGGTAGTGATCAATGATCCCTCAAGCCAACAACAAGTCAGTTCGTGCACTTCTTAGTATGTGAGTGAAAAGCAAAAGAAGAAAGTTGCTGAGGCTGATATTAGAGGGAAGAGGACCTTAGCTAATGAGAGCACCTCTTCATCTTCTAACCCCAAGGAGCCCCCACTAAATTTCACTTAAAGTGATGATGAGGGTGACAATGCAGCGGAGAGTACACCGGCCTCTACGGTGGGTAAGAAGGTTGTACCAAAGAAGAGAAGTGCAATCGGATCCAAAAAAAATACAAGATCTAAGTGCTAATGTGACATCAAGGATGCTTCCGGTTATAGCTCCAAGGGCCCTGAAAAAGCTAAAAGCAGTTGGGGAGTGGACCATTCTAAAGAAGCGAAGTAGAATCATGAGTGACTGCCCCACCCTTTGGGAAACCATTAAATTCCACAGGCTTGAGCAATTCACTAGAGCTCGACCTCTATATGTCCCAGTGTGGGTTCGGGAATTCTACAATGCCTATATGAAGGCACTACCTAAGAAGAGAAAAAGTGTAGTTTGGAAGCCTTTAGAGGAAGTCGAAGTCTGGGGAAAGATGGTACAGTGTGGCCGGGCAGTGATAAATGATATTTTGGGAATGACTGGTAATAAAGCAGATCTCTACATGCTTCGGATAAAGCATAAACTTGATGAGTTGAAGGGGTGACTGCAACCCTTGATTTCTGACATAATGTAATGACCCTCTAGGTCATTTATGTGTTAATGCCTCCTTTCTATTATTTAGAGCGTTCTTGTAGCGACCCTGAATCATTTATGACTTGCTGGCACTGATTTTTCAGTCACCTGGTCGTGCGTTTTGTTTTTATACCTATTTTCCTGTGTTGGAGCTTTTGGACCTTGAAAAGTTGATTTCGGTCATAAATTCAGGTAAACGACCTCAGATGGGAATTCAGACAGTTCCATCAGCTCCGGAGTGGCAAAATTAGACTAGAAACATGGTTTGCCCGAGTCTCGGGGCTTCTGGTGTGATTTTGGGACCAATTAGCTCTTTAGCATTCGAAATTTGGCTAAAAGTTAACTTTGGTCAACATTCTGGGTAAACGTGCTCGGATGAAAATTTCATCAGTGTGGTTAGTTTTGTAATGCCGAGTTTGGTCTAGAATGACACTTCGAGAGCTTCCAGGAGCTTCCGATCAAAATCTGAAACCTCCGGTGGAAATTGGCTAAAATGGCCCATTGGGTGTGGGATCCACTTTTTGTTGAAATGACCTCGCATGGAAATTTTGACTGCGCCATTGAGTTCGGAATGTCGAATTCGAGGGGGTAGCATATCTCGTTTGAGTGCACGGGGTTCCGAACGAATTTTGAGCACCTCATCAGAGTTTTGGAGTTGTCCAAAACTCAGCTGTTGCAGCTGTCATCTGCAGACACTCTATCTCTCTGCGTTCATGGGATAGGCTCCGCATTCGTGGAGGTATATGGGTTTCTACTCCGCGTTAGTTGGCCAGAGGCCGCATTCACATAGGCTTGGGGTCTTGTGCTCCGCGTTCGCGGGATTTTCTCCTCATTCGCGGAGGTCTGTGGGGTGGAGGCATCCTTGTTCTCCGTGTTCACGGAGCTGTTGTGGGTTCGCCTCGGCGTTCGCAGGCTTTTGGCTGCGTTCGCGCAGAAGAGTGGGTTCCGGTGGTTATTTAAGGGAGGTTGAGGTTCATTTGGAGGAAACTTCAAAAATTCATATCTCCCTCCTTTGTTATCGGTTTTCGGTGATACACAGTCCCAGGCGCTGAGATTCTTGTTGTCTATATGGGTTCGTGGTTTGATTGCATTGGGTGTATCATATTATGTGAATTCAAGGCGTAAGTTGCTAGCTTAAGCCTATTTGTTGTAAAGTTTTACGTTTCTTGTTTGAGTTGCATGGAGCTAATCCGAGCCCCGATGAGTGTTTCATTTTGGAATACAAGTTCGGGGGAGGATTTGGGACCTCTTCACAGAGTTAATTCCAGAAAATCCAGAGCGGATCCCACGTTCCCAATTTTGACTCCGAAATTGGTCTGTGTCCGAATTTGATGTTTTTAGTGTCTAAATGACCATATTGATACTGTGATTCTATTTTTGATAGCGTGGCAGCAGTCTGAGGCCGTTCAGAAGGGAAAAGCTCCTGCAGAGTGACTTGGAGCGTGCGTGATTGGCTTTCTGGTAGGTTACGACTTCCCTTCTTTCTAGATTGAGCTTGAATGCGTAAATGCTGGTTGATGTGTTAGAATTTGGGGTGGGTAGCTAGCATTTATGTTCTTCTTCTCCGATTTTCTTTGTTTAGAGTTGATTTTTGGGCTGCTCGAGATTAGTATCATATTTACGGATGAGTTGTTGACTTGCTGTGGGTTATCTGTTGGGTGGCTATCTGTTGATGCATGCATGGGTTCAGGATATTTGCTTGAATTCTGTGATTCTTTCGGCATTAGAATAGGTTAGGACAGTTTTGCCTTAGCCTTATGCACCTGTTGACTTGAGTATGTATCCGACACCGTATCGGATGGACTAGGTCATTGTAGACTGGTATAGCAGACTTGTGTCTGATAGAATGAGCCTTAGTTTAGGTATATCCGTGGCTTACGGATCTTCCAATTCTTTCTCTCTTATTTCTGCGATTTTGGGGTGCTGCCAAAAGATGTTGCTGTTGCGCCGATTGTCGGTTGGATTATGCTAGACTGGGACTCTTTGGTTGATATCCTTATGGGGTGGTGTCTAGTAGTGTTTAGCCTTGCGTTGTATTGTTTGTTGTTGGCTTTATCCGGTTCGAAGTTGTTAGCTCCAGTACACAGCTGACGTTACCCGGTTAGAGTCCAGTATTTCCAGCGCTAGGCTGTTGAGCAAGAGGTGTGATTTACGATCTGAGGCTGCCGTTACACGGTTAGAGTCCGGTATTTCCAGCTCGTGACTGACGATTGGGCTGGGCCTAGGTATTGTTCTAGCTCGAGGCTGACGTTACATGGTTAGAGTCTGGTATTTCCAACTCGTGACTGATTATTAGGCGGGGCCCAGGTGTTATCTTTTTTGATCCGGGAACCATGGGTGTGGAGGCTTTTGAAGTGGTGTTTTCCTTCGTTTATGTAGAATAGCTCTTCCGTGTACCTGTCGAGCTTATGGGGGCCTGTTCGGGTATTATTTAAACTTGCACACGAGTGTGCCTAGTGGGTATTATGAGGGGCTTAGCTGGGTTTAGCTTAGTTGTTCATGTTTACTTTCCGCTTTCACTGCTTCCGTTCTGTTGACCTCTGTTTGTGCTGATTCTATCTTGTCTGCCTATTTTTACCTTTCTTTCTCAGTCAACCTATGATGCCTACTGGGTACCTGCTGTTTTGGTACATATGCTACACTCTGCATCTATTTTCATGATGTAGGTCCATGTACCAGCTCTCAGCGTTGTGTTCGAGCCTGCAATTGTCTGTCCAGGAGACGAAGGTGAGCACATGGCATTCTGGGATTACTTGTCTCCTTCTATATTTTATGTTTTGATTTGTGTTTTGCCTTCGAGACAGTTTGTTTCGGTGGTCCACTTTTGGGACTTGTACTCTTGTTAGTAGTTCTGTACTTGTGACTTCCAGGTTATCGGAGGTGTATTATATATATATAGTTTAGTTTCGCATCAACCTTCCTTACGTGTTCTACTTGTTGCTTCCGCTTAGTTGAGGATTAATTTCCACCCTTAGTCCCATTACCGCTAAGTTCTGGGATAGGGTTTTGGCTGGCCAACTAGCGGGTTGGTATCAAAGCCCTAGGTTTGTTGGTCTCACTTGTACAGAACTAGCATCTAGTAGAGCCCTGAGGATTGGCACAGAGACGTCAGTGATTTATCTTTGGGAGGCTACAGGGTGTCGTATGACGTTTTCTTACTTTAATTCCTATTTGTGTGTTGTGTCTGATTGATTTCATGAAATCTTACTTGCTTCACTCTGTTGCAGGATGGCTCGCATGCGTAGTGGAGGCCGTCCCCGAGGTCGAGCTGGTGTTGCCACACTAGGCCGCGATAGAGCAAGCTCTCCGGAGTCGGAGCCTCGGGCAGATCAGATTCCACCTCAGCCGGTGGGGCCGGGACCAGCCTAGTGACCGCCCGAACCAGCTGTCACCCCGGATCTTTAGGGCATGCTTGCCGAGATCTTAGCTGCTATAGGGGATATGCAACAACAGCAACCAACCCTAGCACCAGTCCCAGAGCTATTTTATGTTTTGACTCGTCTTTTGCCTTCGAGACAGTTTGTTTCGGTGGTCCACTTTTGGGACTTGTACTCTTGTTAGTAGTTCTGTACTTGTGACTTCCAGGTTATCAGAGGTGTCTTGTATATATATAGTTTGGTTTCGCATCAACCTTCTTTATGTGTTGTATTTGTTGCTTCCGCTTAGTTGAGGATTAGTTTCCACCCTTAGTCCCATTACCGCTAAGTTCTGGGATAGGGTTTTGGCTGGCCAACTGGTGGGTTGGTAGCCGCCATCATGACTAGAGAAATCGGGTCGTGACTAGTTGGTATCAAAGCCCTAGGTTTGTTGGTCTCACTTGTACAGAACTAGTATCTAGTAGAGTCCTGAGGATTGGCGCAGAGACATCAATGATTTATCTTTGGGAGGCTACAGGGAGTCGTAGGACGTTTTCTTGCTTTAATTCCTATTTGTGTGTTGTGTCTGATTGATTTCATGAAATCTTACTTGCTTCACTCTGTTGCAGAATGGCTCGCACGCGTAGTGGAGGCTGTCCCCGAGGTCGAGCTGGTGCTGCCGCACTAGGCCGCGATAGAGCAAGCTCTCTGGAGCCAGAGCCGGAGCCGGAGCCTTGGGCAGATCAGATTCCACCTCAGCCGGTGGGGCCGGGACCAGCCCAATGACAGCCCGTACAGCTGTCACCCCGGATCTTTAGGGCATGCTTGCCGAGATCTTAGCTGCTATAGGGGATATGCAGCAGCAGCAACCAGCCCTAGCACCAGTCCCAGAGCCGGTTCCAGTACAGCAGGGCCAGCCTGCGGTAGCGGCTCTAGAGGTTCACCAGCCGCCAGCATCGGCCAAGGTTCAGCCCGACCCTTTGAACGGGGTTATGCCTCTGTGAGAGCAGAAGATGCTCGGGGTAATTTTTAGACTATCACCGCCGAGGTTCTCCTGGGCGGTGGGGGAGGATGCCCATGCATTCCTGACCACTTGTAGGGAGAGATTGCAGACGTTAGGGTTAGTGGATTCCAGAGGAGCCGACTTCACAGCATATCCGTTAGACGGACCGGCTAGATAGTGGTGGCGTTCATTTATCAAGACCAGGCCAGCTGGGTCACCACCGGTATCATGGACGGAGTTTTCTGAGGCCTTTCTTGTCACGACCCAAGGTACCCCCTAGATGTGACATGGTGTACAAGACCCCGAGAGGCCTCACACAAGCCACTTAGCATACATACATACAAGATAGTAGATATTGAGAGTTCAAAAGAGATTTCTATATCAACGCTTTTAAAAGAAACAGCAGAAATCTACATCTCATGTCTCAACGCCAATCTAAAATAAAGAAATAAAGTTTGGGACGTAACCCAATACAACATCCGAAAATGACAGGGAATACACGAAAATAAGAACAACTAGGCCATGTCCTCGGATGGATGAGGACTCACCAAGTTTTCTATCAAATCCTCTACTAAAGCTCTAGCCACGAGCTGATGGTGAATCACCATGTCCAACATCAAAGAAGTTAATGTAGGCAAGAGTATGCATTAGAACAATCAAGTACCAAGTATGATAGCAATGCACATAAACGTATAAAACATGCTAGAATGAGACATAATCATTACATGCAATGGCCAAGCTAAAACATAAAAAAAGAATAAGGAGCATGAAGCATAAAGCATATACCAAGGCCAAAGTAAGCTAAATCATCTTTCTTTTCTTTTCTTTACTTTTTATGATCATAGGAACACTTGTGCTCATTAGTTGTGGGGAAAAAGCCTTAACCGACATATAAGACTATGTGAGCTATCAACATGGAATCTGGTGTCTACCCTACACCGAAAGAGGGCCGCCCTACTTTGCCACGGTAGGACCCTGAACTTAACTTATAGCTTATGTGGATCCACTAGCTAATGTCTATCTGAGACAATCATCCTATGGGGGCACATAGGTAAGGGATAAGGAGATTGCTACTAGAAACCCGACCTCTACTACGGGGGAGCTTCCATCTCAATTCCTCTCGGTGCTAAGCATATTTCCCATGGAATAGTTATTAACATATTCATATCATTATCCATAGAAAGGTACAACTATGGTTACCAATCCAAGCAAAAATCATGTTTATAGACGTTTCATCTTCCATGGACTAGTCCAAGCTTACGTCATTAGAATAGCTCCTTAAGAACATGGGTAATCGCCTCTTTGTTCTTTTTAACTCATAATGGGAGTATTACGTGGGAAAACCTTTCACAACTCAACCATAGCATCATTATGTCATAACATTGGTACTTCACTCTCAAAGCACCCTTAATTCATCATTAAAATTCATATGAGACATGCATAGGTTCATTAGCTTCATCTTTACTTAGTTCATCAAGCTCATATTTCATGATTCATAGAGTTCATATGGGTTCATGCAAGTTCAACTCTTATCATGCAATTCAATGCAAGCTCATTCTTAGAAGCCATAATTAAGATAATTTACCAATACTCGAAGGAAGTCACATAATAGAGGAAAGTTCTGCTTTTGACTTGAACATGCTAAAATTTTAAGATCATCCTCAATTTATTCGTAATTCATGCATAATTTCATAGAGATTTCATAAACTTCACCAATTCATAGCTCAACCCAACAATCAAAGCATAGATTAGGAAATTAGGGAGAATTAGCTTGGGATCGTGGGAGTTCATGTAATCTTTACATCAAATCATGTAATTCACGCTAATTCGTGCACTAAATTACTTTATCACACTAGATCGTGCACTAGGAATCATAAAATCAACAATTGAAATAATAATTGAAGAACCCATAAGAATTGACCAAAAACCCTAATTTAATTTGGGAAAATTGAACCTTGAAAACCTTGAAGAAACGGAGGACCCATTGGAGGAAAGGACTCCTAATGGTAAACGCTGCCATATCTCAACAAAGCACACAAGAAATTGAAGAAAATTGATGGTCTTCAATGGAGGAACTTTGTCTTCTTCTTCCTTGAAGCTTGAGAGAGTTTATCTTAGAGAGATAAATATTTGAGAGAGGAGAATTTAGGAATGAGTTAGAATGAATGAAATTAGGCTTAGGATCTATTTATAGGGTCTAGGTTAAGGGTCTAACCGACTTAGATTAATAATTAATCAATTAGGGAAAAGACCAAAAAGACCTTAATTAATAACTGTCGGGGGCAATCGACGGTGGGGACCTACGGTCCGTAAGTCAAATGACGGACCGTGATGTCCTTCAGTCAAAAGATCCAGAAACTATGTTTTGGGTTGAAAATTTGGCTAAGTCTGGAAGGCATCTACGGGACCCATCTACGGCCCGTCAACTGAAAGATGACCCGTCCTGCTACTCTCTAGGTCGAGATTCAAAAACTTGGAAACCCTGAAGTACTCAGTGCCATCAACGGTTCCCCACCTATGGCCTGTCAATCCTCCTACGGTCTGTAGATGGCCTCCGTAAGTCCCTGGTACTAGTTCAAAGTTCTGTGCTTTCCTTTCTTAGAAAACTTTGGGTGTTACATTATCTCTCCCTTGGGAACATTCATCCTCAAATGAGAATCAAGACATCATAAGGAGGGTTGAAGACACGGACTAACAACCTAACCTAGCATCAATCACATAAGTGCACATATCTGAGGAGGAAACCTCAACTCCAAGCTAAAGCATATTCAACACATAATTTCATGAAGACTTTATGCAATTCATACTCAATGCACATAATCATACTAGACTCTTCATGAACATGCATAATTAAGGATTCAACTATGACACATGAGAAAAAAAGAATGAGCCATGAGGAACTAGGTACCTCAAGCTAGAGTAGGATCGAAAAGAAAGAGATGAGGATATCGGGACATCATATTGACCTTGGCCTCCAAAGTAGCACCCTCAACTAATTGATTCCTCCAAAGAACCTTCACGGAAGCAACTTCTTTGTTCCTTAGCTTCCGGACTTGCCGATCTAAAATCTCAACCGGATCCTCTTCATAGGAAAGACTATCCTTTATGCCAAGATTCTCTTATGGCACTATAGATGTCGGATCACCAACACACTTTTTCAACAATGAGACATGGAAAACCGGATGCACCGATGCCAAATCACTAGGCAAATCAAGCTCATAAGCAACCTTACCAACACGTCTCAAAATCTGATATGGGCCTACACAACGGGGGCTAAGATTCCTTTTCTTCCAAAATCTCATTACACCCTTCATGGGTGAAATTTTCAAGTAAACCCAACCATCAACATAAAATTCTTAATCTCTCCTTCTAACATCGGCATAGGACTTTTGTCGACTTTGGGCCATTCTCTACCTTTCCCTAATAAGCCAAACTTTCTCTATAACCTCATACAACAACTCGAGGCCTATCAAAGCAACCTCACCAACTTCAAACCAACCTATAGGAGATCTACACCTCTTCCCATAGAGAGCCTCAAATGGAGCCATACTAATACTAGAATGGTAGCTATTATTGTGAGCATATTCAATCAAAGGCAAATGATCATCCCAAGTACCATTGAAATAAATTACACAAGCTCTCAACATATCTTCCAAAGTCTGGATAGTAAGCTCCGCTTGCCTATCGGTTTGGGGATGAAAAGTCATAGTAAGCTTAACATGAGTACCAAGACCTTTTTTGAACGACTTCCAAAATTGAGAAGTGAATTGTGCACCACGATCAGAGATAATGGACGAAGGCACTCCATGCAGCCTAACCATTTCCCTCAAGTACAACTTATCATAATCCTCCGCCGAATACGAAGTCTTGATGGGAATGAAATGGGCTGACTTCATCATTCGATCTATAACAACCCAAATCGAATCATATTGTCACCAGGTGCGGGGTAAACGAACAATAAAATCCATATTCACATCTTCCCACTTCCAAGTAGGAATACTAATATCTTGGTTCAAGCCTCCCGGCTTTTGATGCTCGACTTTCACTTGTTGGCAATTAGGACACTTAGCCACAAATTCCCCAATATCTTTCTTCATTCCATTCCACCAATAGATCTCCTGCAAATCACGGCACATCTTGGTAGCTCCAGGGTGAATGAAATATCGAGAACTATGGGCTTCTAATAAAATTTGTCCTCTTAAGTCATCTACATCGGGAACACACAAACGACCTTGATAATGAAGCACACTATCTCCCCCTTGGGAGAAAACCTCTATGGACTTTTTGAGAACCTCTTCCTTTAATTCAACCAAGTTAGGATCAAGGTCTTGTTTAGCCTTTACCTCATGCACAAAAGAGGATTCGGAACCATTGTGAACCGTAACGCCACCTTTAGCAGAATCAATCAACCGAACACCCAATCGGACCAATCTATGAACATCGCGAACAAACTCTTTCTTACCATCCTCAACATGAGCAACACTACCCATAGATAACCGACTAAGAGCATCCGCCACCACATTAGCTTTACCGGTATGATAGAGAACACTCATATCATAGTCTTTTAGCAACTCAAACCACCTTCTTTGGCGAAGATTCAGATCTTTCTGTTTAAACACATATTGAAGACTCTTATGGTCGGTAAATCATCCACATGTACCCCATTTTCAAAGCAAACACAACCGCCGCTAATTCTTAATCATGAGTAGGATAGTTCTTTTTATGCACCTTGAGTTGTCTTGAAGCATAAGCAATAACTTTCCCATTATGCATAAGAACACATCCTAACTCAATTCTCGAGGCATCAGAACAAACCACAAACAATTCAATATCGGAGCCGAAGTAAGTCTATCCTTCAACTCTTGGAAACTCTTCTCACATGCCTCGTACCACATGAATTTAACCTTCTTTTGAGTCAAAGCCGTCAATGGAGAAGCAATCGAGGAAAACCCTTCAACAAACCTCCTATAATAACCGGCTAAGCCCAAGAAACTAGGAATATCCGAAAGTGATAGAGGTCTCAGCCAATTCTTAACCGCATCCGTCTTCTTAAGATGAACCTCAATACCTTTACTGGAGACAATGTGACAAAGAAAAGCCATGGATCTTAACCAAAACTCACACTTACTAAACTTTGCAAAGAGTTGTTGGTCCTTGAGGACTTGCAATACAATCCTCAAATGATTAACATGTCATCCTCATTCCTTGAGTAGATCAAGATATCATCAATAAACACGATCATGAACATGTTAAGGTATTGCTTAAACACCCTATTCATTAAGTCCATAAATGCGGCTGGAGCATTTGTCAATCCAAATGACATTACCAAGAACTCGTAGTGACCATACCTAGTACGGAAAGCCGTTTTTGGAATATCATCTTCTTTCACTCTCAATTGGTGATAGCCCGAATGAAGGTCGATCTTACAAAAATAACGAGCCTCTTGAAGTTGATAAAAAAAGTCATCTATCCTTGGAAGAGGATACTTATTCTTAACGGCAACCTTGTTCAATTGACGATAGTCAATGCACATACGGAGTGAACTATCTTTCTTCCTTACAAACAAGATCGGAGCACCCCATGGAGAAATACTGGATCGGATGAAACCCTTATCCAACAAGTATTTTAATTTCTCTTTCAATTCCTCAAGTTCCACCGGGACCATTCTATAAGGAGGAATAGAAATAAGTTGCGTATTTGGGAGAAAGTCAATATCGAAGTCTATTTCCCGCTCGGGAGGAATACCGGGTAAATCATCAGGAAACACTTCCGAAAATTCAATAACAATGGGGACTGACTCAAAAGTAGGGGTTTCAGAATCTATATCCCTCACCCTAACAAGATGGTACATGCAACCCTTAGAGATCATGTTTCTAGCTATTAGACAAGAAACAAATTGACCTCTAAACATAAAATTTCCCCCCTTCCACTCTAGGATAGGCTCATTTGGAAACTGAAACTTGACCATCCGGGTCCTACAATCAATAGAAGCATAACAAGCATGCAACCAATCTATCCCAAGAATAACATAAAAATCTAACATATCGAGCTCTACTAGATCAACATGAGTGACTCTATGGGATAAGGAGACGGGGCAATTTCTATGGACTCTCTTAGCCATGATAGATTCTCCAATCGGAGTAGAAACACAAAAAGGATCTAGCAACACATCCGGAACAACATCAAACCTCATAGCCACATATGGTGTCACAAAAGACAAAGTAGCACCGGGATCAAGCAAGGCATAAACATCAAGGCAAAAAACTTTCAATATACCAATAACCACATCGGGCGAGCTCTCTTGCTCATGACGAGCTTGGAATGCATACAATCGATTTTGCTTAGGAACATTCAAACCCGACCCACTAGGTAGAGCTTGCTTATTCTCTCTTCCCTTAGCCGTGAGATATGGACAATCTCTCATCTTGTTACCACTCTTTCCACAACCATAACAACCATCCGTACTAGCTAGACATTTGCCCTCATGCTTTCTTCCACATTTAGTACAAGTAGTCGATGAGAAGCCACTGCCATTTCCTCCTTGAGGCTTAGGGTTAGGCACCCTATCTTTGTTGAACTTAGGAGGAGCATTGGATGAGCCTTGACTGGAGAACCTTTGTCGAAATCTAGGACGACTATGTCCATCGGACTTTGAGTGCGAAAAGTTACCATCACCGGCCTTCACCCTCTTAGTCTCTCTAGACCTTTCCTTAAGCTTTTCTTCTTGTATTTGTTGAGCAAACACCATGAGACAAGAAATATCCATATCATTAACAAGCATAGTGATGCGGCACTCTTTAACCAACATTTCGGACACTCCCGAGATAAATTTACTCATTCTTTTCCTAGGATCGGCAACTATAGAAGGATCATATCGAGACAATTGTATGAACTTCAAAGCATACTCTTTCACACTCATATTTTCTTGACGAAGGTTGATGAACTCAAGCACCCTTGCCTCCCTCATCTAAGGGGAAAGAACCTATCAAGGAAAGCAACTTTGAATTTCTCCCAATCAAGAGGACCCTCATTAACCACCCTCTCACTCTTCCATTGATTGAACCAAATTTGAGCAACACCCTTGAGTTGATAAGTCGCAAACTCCGCCTTTTCTTCCGGTGTCACACCCATAATCATCAACAGCTTGTACACTTTATCGATGAATTCTTGAGGATCTTCCTCAACCACAGAGCCATGAAATTCTTGAGGGTTCATTTTAGTAAAGTCCCTCACTTTTGATGCCGTCGTACACACATTTGGGTTCACGGGAGCCACAACTTCTCTATTAGCTTGAGCCATCACGGCTTGAGCCAATACTTGAAAAACATCCCTAAACTCCGCATTATTCACTTGTTCGGCCAAAGGGTCTACCAGAACTTGAGGAGCTTGAGGAGGAGCTTCTTGTTCCACATTCTCTCCCATATTTCTTCTAGCATAAGCTCTTCGGGTCGCCATATCCTGAAACACATAGGATAGGGATTAGGAGAGAGACATATAGAGTTAAACTCTATGGCACGACTTAAGAATAATGAAAGAAGTGAAGTTTCATTAGCGTCTTATAGCCTCTCATTCATAAATGTGGCATGCTTCACACTCATGAAGAAGATTCTACTTGACGCGCTTATGAGACATCTTAGGATCTTTCTAAAACCTTGTGCTCTGATATAAAGTTTGTCACGACCCAAGGTACCCCCCTAGATGTGACATGGCATGCAAGACCCCGAGAGGCCTCATACAAGCCACTTACATACATACATACAAGATAGTAGATATTGAGAGTTCAAAAGAGATTTTTATATCAAAGCTTTTAAAAGAAACAGCGGAACTCATATCTCAAAGCCAATCTAAAACAAAGAAAAAAAGTTTGGGACGTAACCCAATACAACATCCGAAAATGAAAGGGAATACATGAAAATAAGAACAACTAGGCCATGTCCTCGAATGGATGAGGACTCACCAAGTCTTCTATCAAATCCTCTACTAAAGCTCTAGCCACGAGTGGATGGTGAATTGCCACGTCCTACATCAAAGAAGTTAATATAGGCAAAAGTATGCGTTAGTACAATCAAGTACCAAGTATGATAGCAATGTACATAAACGTATAAAACATGCTAGAATGAGACATAATCATGACATGCAATGGCCAAGCTAAAACATGATAAAAGCATAAAGAGCATGACGCATAAAGCATATACCAAGGCCAAAGCAAGCTAAATCATCTTTATTTTCTTTACTTTACTTTTGATCATCATAGGAACACTTGTGCTTATTAGTTGTAGGGAAAAAGTCTTAACCGACATATAAGACCATGTGGGCTATCAACATGGAATCAGGTGTCTACCCTATACAGAAAGAGGGCCACCCTACTTTGCCACGGTAGGACCCTGAACTTAACTTGTTGCTTATGTGGATCTACTAGCTAATGTCTATCAGAGACAATCATCCTATGGGGGCACATAGGTAAGGGATAAGGAGATTGCTACTAGAAACCCGACCTCTACTATGGGGGAGATTCCATCTCAATATCCTCTCGTTTCTAAGCATATTTCCCACGCATTAGTTATTAACATATTCATATCATTATCCATGGAAAGGTTCAACTAGGGTTACCAATCCAAGCAAAAATCATGTTTATAGACGTTTCATCATCCATGGACTAGTCCAATCTTACGTCATTAGAATAGCTCCTTAAGAACATGGGTAATCGCCTCTTTGTTCTTTTTAACTCATAATGGGAATATTACGTGAGAAAACCTTTCACAACACAACCATATCATCATCATGTCATAACTTTGGTACTTTACTCTCAAAGCACCCTTAATTCATCACTAAAATTCATTTGAGACATGCATAGGTTCATTAGCTTCATCTTTACTTAGTTCATCATGCTCATATTTCATAGTTCATATAGGTCATATGGGTTCATGCAAGTTCAACTCTTATCATGCAATTCAATGCAAGCTCATGTTTGGAAAGCCATACCTAAGACAATTTACCCATACTCGAACGAACTCACATAATAGAGGAAAGATCATGCTTTTGACTTGACCATGCTAAATTCATAAGATCATCCTCAATTTATTCCTAATTCATGCATAATTTCATAGAGATTTCATAAATTTTACCAATTCATAGCTCAACCCAACAATCAAAGCATAGATTAGGAAATTGGAGAGAATTAGCTTGGGATCATAGGGGTTCATGTAATCTTTACATCAAATCATCTAATTCATGCTAATTCGTGTACTAAATTATTTTATCACTCTAGATCGTGCACTAGGAATCATAAAATCAACAATTGAAATCATAATTGAAGAACCCATAAGAATTGACCAAAAATCCTAATTCAATTTGGTGAAATTGAACCTTCAAAACCTTGAAGAAAGGGAGGACCCATTGGAGGAAAGGACTCCTAATGGTGAACACTATCATACCTCAACAAAGCACTCAAGAAATTGAAGAAAATTGATGGGCTTCAATGGAGGAACTTGGTCTTATTCTTCCTTGAAACTTGAAAGAGTTTATCTTAGAGAGAGATATATTTATGTGAGGAGAATTTAGGAATGAGTTAGAATGAATAAAATTAGGCATAGGAACTATTTATAGGGTCTGGATTAAGGGTATAACCGACTAAGATTAATAAATAATCAATTAGGGAAAAGATAAAAAAGCCCTTAATTAATAACTATCAGGGGCAATCGACGGTGGGGACCTACGGTCCGTAAGTCAAAGACGGACCGTACTATCCTTCCGTCAAAAGATCCAGAAATTATGTTTTGGGCTAAAAATTTGGCTAAGTTTGGAAGGCATCTACGGGACCCATCTGTGGCTCGTCAACTGAACGACGACCTGTCCTGCTACTTCGTAGGTCGAGATTCAAAAACTTGGAAACCCTGAAGTACTCAGTGCCATCGACGGTTCCCCACCTATGGCTTGCAATCCTCTTACGGTCCGTAGGTGACCTCCGTAGGTCACTAGTAACAATTAAAAATTCTGCACTTTCCTTTCTTAGAAAACTTGGGGTGTTACATTTCTTGCTAGATATATTCATCGGAGTGTGAGGGATCGACTCCGTGATGAGTTCACGAGGTTGGAGCAGGTCTCCATGATAGTATCGGAGTACGAGGCTAGGTTTCTGGAGTTGTCTCATTAGGCCACCATGATTCTGTCTACAGAGAATGAGCGGGTCCGATGTTTTGTCAGTGGTTTCAGGCTGCAGTTGAGGATTGAGTTGCAGTCTATGCTATCAGTGAGCCGTTCATTTCTGGATGTGGTGGACCATGCCCGCACTATCCAGCAGCTCCGTCGCGAGGCCCTAGGGGGAGGCGACAAGAGGGCTAGGTCAGATGATAGCTTCAGTGGGGGCCGTCGTAGGTCGATGGATACCTGAGATTGGGTTCATCAGGGGTTCCAAATGGTCCAGTCTTGTCGCCCATATCAGGAAGCGTTACAGATCTCAGAGAGTGACCAGCACTGTCAAAGTGGGCATAGTGCCGGCCAAAGTTAGGGCCGAGGTAGTTTCCAATCAGGTGCATCAGGTCGGGGTGGCCGGCCTTCAGCGGTGAGCAGATCATCGTAGGGTTGCTTTACTTGTGGGGAGCTTGGTCATTGGGCTAGGGAGTGCCCTGTTACATGTCAGCTTTACCAGCTCCTCAGGCGGTGAGGCCAGTTTCAGTGGTAGCTCCTCCAGCTAGGGTAGGAGGTCAGCAGCAGGGTGCTCGGGGAGGTCCTAGGGGAGGCAGGACAGGTGGTGTAGTGGATGTGTGGGGTAGAGGTGTCCATGGATATTTCTATGTAGCTCTAGCTAGAGCAGAAGCTGAGGCATTCGATGATGTGATCACAAGTATAGTTCTTTTATGCCATCAGTCTGCTTCAGCCTGATTTGACCTTGGTTCTACTTATTCATATGTGTTAGCTTTTTGTGTGCCTCGATTGGGAGTGAATCCTGAGCCCTTATCTATGCCTTTGCATTTTTCGACCCCAGTAGGGGATTCTTTAGTAGTGGATCGGGTGTGTAGATCTTATATGGTGACTATTCGGGGGCAGGACAATCTGGTCGATCTTATTGTGCTTTGTATGGCGGATTTTGGTGTGATTCTAGGCATGGATTTGCTATCCCCTCACTGGGCCATCTTGGATTGTTATGCCAAGAACATTACTTTAGCCATGCCTGGTATTCTATCGGTGGTGTGACAGGGCTCTCGCAGTTGCACACCAGTCGGGGTGATTTCTTGTATTCAGGCCCAGAGGCTGGTGGACAGTGGATGTTTGGCTTATTTGGCACATGTTAGAGATGTTAGTAGGGAGGGCCCTACTGTTGATTCAGTTCCTATAGTCCGAGAGTTCACAGATGTGTTTCCTACCGACCTTCCTGGTCTACCTAGAGCGGGATATTCACTTCGTCATAGACTTGGATCCGGATAATCATCCTATTTCTATCCCATCGTATCGTATGGCACCTGCAGAGCTCAAGGAGCTTAGTGTTCAGCTTCAGGACCTCTTGGGTAAGGGGTTCATTTGGCCTAGTGTATCGCCTCGGGGTGCCCCAGTCCTGTTTGTGAAGAAGAAGGATGGCACAATGCGGTTGTGTATTGACTACAGGCAGCTGAATAAGGTGACGGTAAGGAACCATTATCCTATGCCCCGTATTGGTGATTTGTTCGACCAGCTTCAGGGTGCCACGGTGTTTTCGAAGATTGACTTGAGATCTGGCTACCATCAGTTGAGGGTGAGAGCAACGGACATCTTTAAGACAACATTTAGGACTTGTTACAACCATTATGAGTTCTTAGTGATGTCTTTTGGGTTGACTAATACCCCTACCACCTTTATGGATTTCATGACTCGTGTATTCAGGCCGTATTTCGACTCCTTCGTCATAGTCTTTATTGATGACATCTTGGTATACTTGTGGAGCCAAAGTGAGCATTAGCAGCATCTGAGGATAGTGCTCCAGACATTAGGAGATCATCGGCTGTATGCCAAGTTCTCAAAGTGCGAGTTTTGGCTTGAGTCCGTAGCATTCTTGGGGCACGTGGTGTCCAATGATGGTATTATGGTGGATCCGGTGAAGATTAAGGCTATTCATGATTGGTCTAGGCCCACTTCGGTGACTGAGGTTCAGAGCTTCATCGGATTAGAAGGGTACTACAGGCGCTTTGTCAAGGGTTTCTCCATTATAGCAACACCTCTGACTCGGTTGACTCCCTAGGACGTTCCCTTTGTGTGGTCGGAGGAGTGTGATAGGAGCTTTCTGAGGCTTAAGGAGTATTTTACCACCGCTCCTATACTGACTCTTCCAGTTGAGGACGAGGGCTTCACGATTTATTGTGATGCATCCGGCGTTGGTTTGGGTTGTGATCTGATGTAGCAAGGCCGGGTTATTGCTTATGCGTCGAGGCAACTTAAGCTGCATGAGTGCAACTACCCCACTCATGATCTGGAGTTGGCAGCGGTAGTTTTTGCACTTATGATTTGGAGGCATTACCTTTATGGAGTTCATTGGGACCTCTTCACGTAGACAATTCTGGAAAATCTGGAGCGGGTCCCATGTTTCCAATTTTGACTCCGAAATTGGTCTGCCTCCAAATTTGATGTTTTTAGTGTCTAAACGACCGTATTGACGCTGTGATTCTATTTTTGATAGTGTGGCAGCAGTCTGAGGCCGTTCGAAAAAGAAGCTTCGGCGTAGTGACTTGGAGTGAACGTGATCAGCTTTTTGGTAGGTTATGGCTTCCCTTCTTTCTAGATTGACATTGAATGCGTAAATGCTGGTTGATGTGTGTGAATCTGGGGTGGGTACCTATCATTTATGTTCTTCTTCTTCGATTTTCTCCGTTTAGAGTTGATTTCTGGGCTGCTCGGGATTAGATCATGTTTAGGGATGAGTTTTTGACTTGGGTTGTTGTTGACATGCTGTGGGTTATTTGTTGGGTGGCTATCTGTTGATCCAAGCGTGGGTTCGGGATATTTACTTGATTTCTATTTATTTCTGTGATTGTTTCGGCCTTAGAATAGGTTAGGACAATTTTGCCTTAGTCCTATGCACCAGTTGACTTGAGTATGTATCCGACGTTGTATCGGATGGACTAGGTCCTTGTAGACTGGTATAGCAGACTTGGGTCTGATATAATGACCCTTAGTTTTTGTGTTTTCGTGGATTTTGGATCTTCTAATTCTTTCTCTCTTATTTCTGCGATTTTGGGGTGCTGTCGGAAGAAGTTGTTGTTGTGCCGATTGTCGGTCTGATTATGCTAGGTTAGGAGCCTTCGGTTGATATTCTTGTGGAGAGGCTGCCCGTAGTGTTTAGCGTTGCATTGTATTGTTTGTTGTTGGGTTTATCCGGTTCGAGGTTGTTAGCTCTAGTACACAGCTGACGTTACCCGGTTAGCATTCGGTATTTCCAGCGCTAGGCTGTCGGGGGTTGGCTGCTAGCTCTGGTCCGCAGCTGACGTTACAAGATTACATCCCGTTATTTCCAGCGCGAGGCCGTTGCTCATACGCTACTAGTCCCAGCTGTGCAACTGACATTACCGGGTTGGAGCCGGTATAACCAGCGCTAGGCTATTGAGCCAGAGGAGTGATTTCTAGTCCGAGGCTAACGTTACACAGTTAGATTCCAGTATTTCTAGCTCGTGACTGATGATTGGGCTGGGCCCAGGTATTGTTCCAGCTCGAGGCTGACGTTACACGGTTGGAGTCCGGTATTTCCAGCTCGTGACTGATGATTGGGTGGGGCCCAGGTGTTATCTTTTTGGGTCTGGGACCCATGGTGTTGAGGCTTCTGAAGTGGTGTTTTCCTTCATTTATGTAGAATAGCTCTTCTGTGTACCTGTTGGTCTTATGGGGGCCCGTTCGGGTTTTATTTAAACTTGCGCACGAGTGTGCCCAGTGGATCTTATGTGGGGACTCAACTAGGTTTAGCTTAGTTGTTCCTGTTTACTTTCCAATTTCTCTGCTTCCGTTCTGTTGACCTCTATTTGTTCTAATTCTGTCTTGTCTGCCTATTTTTACCTTTCTTGCTTAGTCGGCCTATGATGCCTACTGGGTACCTACTGTTTTGGTACTCACGCTACACTCTGCATCTGTTTTCGTGCTGCAGGTTCGAGCACCAGATCTTAGCATTGAGTTCGAGCCTACAGTTGTCTGTCCAGGAGACGAGGGTGAGCACATGGCATTCTGGGATTACATGTCTCCTTCTATATTTTATATTTTGACTTGTCTTTTGCCTCTGAGACAGTTTGTTTTGGTGGTCCACTTTTGGGGCTTGTACTCTTGTTAGTAGTTCTGTACTTGTGACTTCTAGGTTCTGGGAGGTGTCTTGTATATATATTGTTTGGTTTCACTTCAACCTTCTTTATGTGTTGTATTTGTTGCTTCCGCTTAGTTAAGGATTAGTTTCCAGCCTTAGTCCTATTATCGCTAAGTTTCGAGATAGGGTTTTGGCTGGCCTACTTGTCACGACCCAGGGTAGACCCTAGATGTAACACGGCGTACTAGACCCCGAGAGGCCTCATACAAGCCCTTAGCATACATAACATTATAGATAATAGAGAAATAAGAGTTCAAAGGAGCATTTTATGTCAAAGTTTTACTCAAAACAGCGGAAGTCTACAACTAATGTCTCAAAGCCTTATAATATCATAGAATACAAATAAAAGTAATAGGGACGCAGCCCAATACAATATCCAACATAAGGAAAGACATAAAATGTAAAATCCAACTAGGCTATGTCCTCGGATGGATGAGGACTCACCAAGTCTTCTTCTCAACTCTAAGTCAATGCTCTAGCCACGAGTGGAAGGTGAATCGCCACATCCTACACCAAAGAAGTTAATGTAGGCAATAATATGCGTTAGCACAATTAAGTGCTAATTATGATAGCAATGCACATAAAAACATAAATCATGCTAGAGAGAGACATAATCATGACATGCAATGGCCAAGCTAAAAACATGATAAACATGAGAAACATGAAACATAAAGCATATATCATGGCCAAATCAAGCTAGAACATCTTTCTTCTTTTCTTTACTACATCATGAGAACACTTGTTCATTAACTTGTGGGGAATAGCCTTAACCGACATGTAAGACCATGTGAGCTATCAACATGGAATCCGGTGTCTACCCGACACCGAAAAGAGGTGTCCTACTTTCCAAGGTAAGACAATGAACTTCTTAGCTTATGTGGATCCACTAGCTAATGTCTACTTAAAGACAACATCCTATGGTGGCAACATAGTTTATGGGATAGAGATTGCTTTAGGAGACTCGGCTTCAACTAACGGGAGAGCTCCATCTAGAAAACCTTGCCTCTACTAATGGGAGAACTTTCACTAGAAGACCCGGCCTCTACTAACAGGAGGGCTTCCATCACAATATCCACTCGGTGCTAAGCATAATTCCCATGGATTAGTCATTAACATATTTATATCATTAAACATGAAAAGGTACAACTAGGGTTACCAATTCAAGCTAAAATCATGCTTGAGAGACGTTTCATCTTCCATGGACCTTGTCCAAGCTTACGTCATTAGAATAGCTCCTTAAGAACATAGGTAATCGTTTCTTTGTTCTTCTTTTATCATAATGGGAGAATTATGTGAGAAAACCTTTCACTACTCAACCATAGCATCATCATATCATAACTTTGGTACTTTACTCTCAAAGCACCCTTAATTCATCATTTAACTTTATATGAGACATGCATAAGTTCATTAGCTTCTTCTTTACTTAGTTCATCATGCTCATATTTCATAGTTCGTAGAGCCCATATGGGTTCATGCAAGTTCAACTCATATCATGCAATTCGATGAAAGCTCATGCTTAGAGAGCCATAATTAAGACAATTTACCCATATTTGAAGGAACTCACTTAATAGAGGAAAAATCATGTTTTGGACTTGATCAAGCTAAATTCATAAGATTATCCTCAATTCATTCATAATTCATGCTTGATTTCATAGAGAATTCATAAACTTCATCAAATCATAGCTCAACCCAATAATCAAAGCATAGATTATCAAATTGGGGAGAATTAACTTGGGATCATGGGGGTATGTAATCTTTACATTAAATCATGTAATTCACACTAATTCGTGCACTAAGTTACTTTATCACGCTAGATCGTGCACTACAAATTTTAAAATCAACAAGTGAAATCATAATTGAAGAACCCACAATAATTGATCACAACCCTAATTCAATTGGGTTAGAGTAAACCTTGAAATTCATGAAGATGAGGAAGGACCCATTGGAGAAAAGGACTCCTAATGGTGAACACTATCATACCTCAAAGCAACCCACAAGAATTGGAGAAGATTGAAGGTCTTCAATGGAGGATTCAAGCTTCTTCTTCTTACTTGAGAGTTGAGAGAGTTTCTTTTTAGAGAGAGAAATATTTGAGAGAGGAGAGTTTTGGAATGAATTAGAATGAAACGAATTAGACTTAGAAAGTATTTATAGGTCTTAGATTAAGGGTATAACCGACTTAGCTTAATAGGTAAACAATTACGAAAATGACCAAAAAACCCTTAATTAAAAATTGTCGGGGCCAATCGACGGTTAGGATCTATGGTCCGTACTTCAATTGACGGACCTTTCTGTTCTTTCGTCAATTGATTTAGAAAGTTCATTTTGGGATAAAAATTTGGCTAATTCTGGAAGGTATCTACGGAACCTATCTACGGCCCGTCAACTGAACTATGAACCGTCCTGCTAATCCGTAGGTCAGAGTTCAGAAAATTGGAAATTCTGAAATTTCACAGCTTCATTGACGGTTCCCACCTACGGCCCGTCAATCCATCTACGGCCCGTAGGTCACTTTCTTAAGATGAGTTCTGCATTTTTAAATTCCTTGGAAGCTTGGGGTGTTACAATATCTCCCCCTTGGGAACATTCATCCTCGAATGAGAATCAAGACATCTTGAGAAGGGTAATAGACACAGACTAACAACCCAACCTAGCATGCAATCACATAAATGCACATATCCGCGGAGGGAACCTCAACTCCTCGCTAAAGCATGATCCACATAATATATCATGAAGACTTTATGCAACTCATACTCAAATGCACATAATCATATAAGAATCTTTATGAACATGCACAATCAAGGAATCATGGAAATCAACTATGACACATGAGACAAAAAGAATGAACCATGAGGATCAAGATACCTCAAGCTAGAGTAGGATCGGAAGAAAATAGATGAGGATATCGGGACATCATATCGGCCTCGGCCTCCCAAGTAGCACCCTCAACCAATTGATTCCTCCATAGAACTTTCACGGAAGCAACTTCCTTATTTCTTAACTTCCGGACTTGCCGTTGTAAAATCTCAATCGGAACCTCTTCATAAGAAAGACTATCCTTTATGCCAAGATTCTCTAATTGCACTATAGAGGTCGGATTACCAACACACTTCTTCAATAATGAGACATGGAAATCCGGATGCACAGATGTCAAATCATTAGGCAAGTCAAGCTCATAGGCAACCTTACCAACATGTCTCAAAATCTGATATGGGCCTACATAACGGGGACAAAGCTTCCCTTTCTTCCCAAATCTCAATACACCCTTCATGGGTGAGATTTTCAAGTAAACCCAATCATCCACATCGAATTCTAATTCTCTTCTTTCAACATCGGCATAGGAATTTTGTCGACTTTGAGCCGTTTTCAACCTTTCCCTAATAAGTCGAACTTTCTCCATAGCCTCATGCACCAACTCAGGGCCTATCAAAGCAACTTCACCAATTTTAAACAAACCTATAGGAGATCTACGCCTTCTACCATAGAGAGCCTCAAATGGAGCCATACCAATACTAGAATGGTAGCTATTGTTATAAGAAAACACAATCAAAGGCAAGTGATCATCCCAAGTACCCTTGAAATCGATTACACAAGCTCTCAACAAATCTACCAAGGTTTGAATAGTACTCTCCGCTTGCCCATCAGTTTGGGGATGAAAGGCCGTACTAAGCTTAACACGAGTACCTAGACCTTTTTGGAAAGACTTCCAAAATTGAGAAGTAAATTGTGCACCACGATTGAAGATAATGGATAAAGGCACTCCATGCAGCCTATCCATCTCCCTCAAATACAATTTAGCATAATCCTCCACCGAATAAGAAGTCTTGACCGGAATGAAATGGGCTGACTTTGTCATTCTATCCGCAAAACCCAAATCAAATCATATTGTCGCCTCTTGTGAGGCAAAACCACAATAAAATCCATATTCACATCCTCCCACTTCCAAGTAGGAATACTAATATCTTGGGTCAAACCTCCCGGCCTTTGATGCTCAACTTTCACTTGTTGGCAATTAGGACACTTAGCCACAAATTCCGCAATATCTTTCTTCATTCCGTTCCACCAATAAATTTCCCACAAATCATGGGACATTTTGGTAGCTCCTGGGTGGATGGAATATCAAGAACTATGGGCTTCCGATAAAATTTGCTCTCTTAAGCCCTCTACATTGGGAACACACAAATGAGCTTGATATCGAAGCACACCATCTCCCCCTTGGGAGAAAACCTCTATGGAATTTTTGAGTACCTCTTCCTTTATTTCAACCAAGTTAGGATCAAGACCTTGCTTAACTTTCACATCATGCACAAAAGAGGATTCATAATCCTTGTGAACCGTAACACCACCTTTAGTAGAACCAACCAATATAACACCCAATCGAGCCAATCTATGGACATCACGAACCAAATCTTTCTTTCCATCCTCAACATGAGCAACACTACCCATAGATAATCGACTAAAAGCATCTGCCACCACGTTAGCCTTATCGGGGTGATAGAGAATCCTCATATCATAGTCTTTTAACAACTCGAGCCACCTTCTTTGGCGGAGATTCAAATCTTTCTGTTTAAACACATATTGCAAACTCTTATGGTCGGTGAAGACATCTACATGTACCCCATACAAATAATGTTGCCATATATTCAAAGCAAGCAGAACTGCCACTAATTCCAAGTTATGACTAGGATAGTTCTTTTCATGCACCTTAAGTTGTCTTGAAGCATAAGAAATGACTTTCCCATTTTGCATAAGAACACATCCTAGCCTAATTCTCGAGGCATCACAATAAACCACAAAACCATCAGATCCTTTCGATAGAGTCAATATCGGAGCCGAAGTAAGTCGATCCTTGAATTCTTGAAAACCCTTCTCACATGCCTCGGACCACACAAATTTAACCTTTTTTTGAGTCAAAGCCATCAACGGAGAAGCAATGGATGAAAAACCTTTAACAAACCTCCTATAATAACAAGCTAAGCCCAAGAAACTATGGATATCTGAAGGGGATAAAGGTCTAGGCCAATTCTTAACCGCTTCCATCTTCTTAGGATCTACCTCAATGCCCTTACCGGAAACAATGTGACAAAGAAAAGCCACGGACCTTAACCAAGACTCATATTTACTAAACTTCGTAAAAAGAGTTGTTGGTCCTTGAGGACTTGCAACACAATCCTCAAATGCTTAACATGTTCACCCTCATTCTTTGAGTAGATCAAAATGTCGTCAATAAACACAATCACATACATGTCAAGGTATTGCTTAAACACTCTATTCATCAAGTCCTTAAATGCGGCCGGAGCATTTGTCAACCCAAACGACATTACCTAGAACTCGTAGTGACCATAACTAGTCCGGAAAGCCATTTTCGAAATATCATCTTCTTTCACCCTTAATTGTTGATAGCCCGAACGAAGGTCGATCTTAGAGAAATAGCTAGCCCCTTGAATTTGATCAAACAAGTCATCTATCCTTGGTAGAGGATACTTATTCTTAATGGTAACCTTGTTAAATTAGTGATAGTCGATACACATACGGAGTGAACCATATTTCTTCCTTACAAACAAGATCGGAGCACCCCATGGAGAAATACTTAGCCGGATGAAACCCTTATCCAACAAGTGTTTCAACTGCTCTTTTAGTTCCTTGAGTTCCGCCGGAGCCATTCTATAAGGAGGAATAGAAATAGGTTACGTATTTGGGAGAAGGTCAATACCGAAGTCTATTTCCCTTTCGGGAGGAATACCAGGCAAGTCATCGCGAAACACTTCCGAAAACTCATTAACAACGGGACCGACTCAAGAGTAGGAGTCTCGAAATCTATATCCCTCACCTTAACAAGATGATAAATGCAACCCTTTGAGATCATCTTTCTAGGTTTTAGATAAGAAACAAATTGACCTTGAAACATAGAATTTCCTCCCTTCCACTCTAGGATAGGCTCATTTGGAAATTGAAACTTGACCATTCGGGTCCTACAATCAATAGAGGCATAACAAGCATGCAACCAATCCATCCCAAGAATAACATCAAAATCTAGCATATCAAGCTCTACAAGATCAACATGAGTGACTCTATGGGATACGGAGACGGGACAATCTCTATAAACTCTCTTAGCCATGATAGATTCTCCAATCGGAGTGGAAACACGAAAAAGATCTAGCAACACATCCGGAACAACATCAAACCTCACAGCCACATATGGTGTCACAAAAGACAAGGTAGCACCGGGATCAAGCAAAGAATAAACATCAAAAAGGAAAACTCTTAACATACTAGTAACCACATCGGGAGAGCTCTCTTGCTCATGACGAGCCTGAAGTGCATAAAATCGATTTTGCTTCTGAGCATTCGAACCAGATCCTCTAGGTGGAGCTTGCTTATTCTCTCTTCCATTGGCCGTGAGAGATGGACAATCCCTCATCTTGTGACCACTCTTTCCATAATTATAACAACCATCCATACTGGCTAGACATCTACCTTCATGCTTTTTCCCAAACTTGACACAAGGAGCCAATAAAGAACCATCATTATACCCTCTTTGAGACTTGGGGTTAGACACCCTATCATTGTTGGACTTCGGAGGAGCATTGGATGAGCCTTGGTTAGAGAACCTTGGTCGAAATCTAGGACGACCATGTCCATCGGACCTTGCATGCGAAAAGTTACCATCTCCGATCCTAGCCCTCTTGGTCTCCCTAGACCTTTCCTTAAGATTTTCTTCTTCAATTTGTTCAGCATAAACCATGAGGTGAGAAATATCCATGTCATGCACAAGCATGGCGGTGCGGCACTCTTTCACCAACATATCGGACACTCCAGACACAAATTTGCTCATTCTTGCCTTAAGGTCGGCAACTATGGACGGAGCATATCTAGCCAATTGTGTGAACTTCAATGCATACTCTTTCACACTTATATTTCCTTATCGAAGGTTGATAAACTCAAGCACCTTAGCCTCTCTCTTCTCAAGAGGGAAGAACCTATCAAGGAAATCAACCTTGAATTTCTCCCAATCAAGAGGACCCTAATTAACCACCCTCTCACTCTTCCATTGATTGAACCAAATTTGGGCAACACCCTTGAGTTGATAAGCGGCCAACTTCGCCTTTTCTTCTGGCGTCACACCCATGATCATCAACACCTTGTACACTTCATACATGAATTCTTGAGGATCTTCCTCAACCTTAGAGCCATGGAATTTTGGAGGATTCATCCTCGTAAAGTCCCTCACTCTTGATGCCGCCGTACCCACATTTGGGTTCACGAGAGCCACCACGTCTCTATTTGCTTGAGCCGTCATGGCTTGAGCCAACACTTGGAAAGCAACCCTAAGCTCTGCATTAGTCACTTGTTCTGCCAAAGGGTCGGTCGGAACTTGAGGAGGAGCTTCTTGTTCCACATTCTCTCCCATGTTTCTTCTAGCGTAAGCTCTTTGGGTCACCATATCCTGAAACACGTAGGATAGGGATTAGGAGTGAGATATATAGAGTTAAACTCTATGGCACGACATAGGAGTAATGAAAGAAGTGAAATTTCTTAAACGTCTGATAGCCTCTCATTCATAAATGTGGTGCGCTTCACACTCATGAACAAGACTCTACTTGACGCGGCTTATGAGACATCCTAGCATCTTTCTAAAACTTTGCGTTCTGAATACCAAGTCTGTCATGACCCAGGGTAGCCCCTAGATGTAACACGGCGTACAAGACCTCGAGAGGCCTCATACAAGCCCTTAGCATACATAACATACAAGATAATACATAAATAAGAGTTCAAAAGAGCACTTTATATCAAAGTTTTACTCAAAACAGCGGAAGTCTACAACTAATGTCTCAAAGCCTTATAATATCATAGAATACGAATAAAAGTGATAGGGACGCAACCCAATACAATATCCAACATAAGGAAAGACATAAAATGTAAAATCCAACTAGGCTATGTCCTTGGATGGATGAGGACTCACCAAGTCTTCTTCTCAACTCTAAGTCAATGCTCTAGCCACAAGTGGAAGGTGAATTGCCACGTCCTACACAAAAGAAGTTAATGTAGGCAAGAGTATACGTTAGCACAATTAAGTACTAAGTATGATAGCAATGCACATAAACACATAAATCATGCTAGAGAGAGACATAATCATGACATGCAATCTCCAAGCTAAAAACATAATAAACATGAGAAAAATGAAACATAAAGCATATATCAAGGCCAAAGCAAGCTAAAACATCTTTCTTCTTTTTTTTACTTCATCAGGAGAACACTTGTTCATTAACTTGTGGGGAATAGCCTTAACCGACATGTAAGACCATGTGAGCTATCAACATGGAATCTAGTGTCTACCCCACACCGAAAAGAGGTGTCCTACTTGCCAAGGTAAGACCATGAACTTCTTAGCTTATGTGGATCCACTAACTAATGTCTACTTAAAGACAACATCCTATGGTGGCAACATAGTTTATGGGATAGAGATTGCTTTAGGAGACTCGACCTCAACTAACGGGAGAGCTCCATTTAGAAAATCCGGCCTCTACTAACAGGAGAGCTTTCACTAGAAGACCCAGCCTCTACTAATGGGAGGGCTTCCATCTCAATATCCACTCGGTGCTAAGCATAATTCCCATGGATTAGTCATTAACATATTTATATCATTAAACATGAAAAGGTACAACTAGGGTTACCAATTCAAGCTAAAATCATGTTTGAGAGACGTTTCATCTTCCACGGACCTTGTCCAAGCTTACGTCATTAGAATAGCTCCTTAAGAACATGGGTAATCGCTTCTTTGTTCTTCTTTTATCATAATGGGAGAATTACGTGAGAAAACCTTTCACTACACAACCATAGCATCATCATATCATAACTTTGGTACTTTACTCTCAAAGCACTCTTAATTCATCATTTACTTTATATGAGACATGCATAAGTTCATTAGCTTCTTTTTTACTTAGTTCATCATGCTCATATTTCATAGTTCGTAGAGCCCATATGGGTTCATGCAAGTTCAACTCATATCATGCAATTCGATGAAAGCTCATGCTTAGAGAGCCATAATTAAGACAATTTACCCATATTTGAAGGAACTCACTTAATAGAGGAAAAATCATGTTTTGGACTTGATCAAGCTAAATTCATAAGATTATCCTCAATTCATTCATAATTCATGCTTGATTTCATAGAGAATTCATAAACTTCATCAAATCATAGCTCAACCCAACAATCAAAGCATATATTATCAAATTGGAGAGAATTAACTTGGGATCATGGGGGTTCATGTAATTTTTACATCAAATCATGTAATTCACGCTAACTCGTGCACTAAGTTACTTTATCACGCTAGATCGTGCACTACAAATCATAAAATCAACAATTGAAATCATAATTGAAGAACTCACAATAATTGATCACAACCCTAATTCAATTGGGTTAGAGTAAACCTTGAAATTCATGAAGAAGAGGAAGGACCCACTGGAGGAAAGGACTCCTAATGGTGAACACTATCATACCTCAAAGCAATCCACAAGAATTGGAGAAGATTGAAGGTCTTTAATGGAGGATTCAAGCTTCTTCTTCTTCCTTTAGAGAGTTTCTTTTTAGAGAGAGAAATATTTGAGAGAGGAGAGTTTTGGAATGAATTAGAATGAAAGGAATTAGGCTTAGAAAGTATTTATAGGTCTTAGATTAAGGGTATAACCGACTTAGCTTAATAGGTAAACAATTAGGGAAAATACTAAAAAGCCCTTAATTAAAAATTGTCGGAGCCAATCGATGGATAGGATCTACGATCCGTACATCAATTGAAGGACCGTCCTGTTCTACCGTCAATTGATTTAGAAAGTTCATTTTGGGCTGAAAATTTGGCTAAGTCTTGAAGGCATCTACGGAACCCATCTACGGCCCATCAACTGAGCTACGAACCATCCTGCTACTCCGTAGTTGCGAGTTCAGAAACTTGGAAATCCTGAAATTTCACAGCTCCATTGACGGTTCCTACCTATGGCCCGTCAATCCATCTACGGCCCGTAGGTGGCCTCCGTACGTCACTGTCTTCAGGTGATTTCTGCATTTTAAAATCCCTTGGAAGCTTGGGGTGTTACACTACTGGCGGGTTGGTAGGCTCCATCATGACTCGGGAAATTGGGTCGTGACTCATTACTCCCCCGTGGTTGACTGACGGGGTGAAGATTGAATAGAAGTATATAAACATGAATAGTCCTCTTGATGAGAAATGTGTTTTGTGGTTTTGTTGCAAGAGAAAATTTGTGTTTATTTACTTTTGAATGATCTTTTAGAATCTTGTCTTGACTAGATGCATATTGATGTGAGCTTTGCAATTAACAATGCAAGGAAACTTCTTAATTTTGTAGAGCAGTGTAAAATTATTGCATTTGAAGTGCCGTGTGTGGTGAGATCCTACTTCAAAGCATGCTTGTTGATTCCTAAAACTTGTCTTGTTAGTCTAATTATTTAGCCTTGGTAAGTGCAAAAGATGATCTTGGGCCCAAATTTTTAGAGGGAACAAAAAATTTCATACCTTTTGTGACTACCTTGTGAGGGTGTGCAACCATGTTTGCACCATTTGAGCCTATATCATTTGTTGTTAACCTCATTGAAGCCTCTTGAACCAAATATTTCCCTAACTTCTAACCTATAAATCCTTTTCTAAGCATTGGTTTGCTTGAATAGCCAACTTAGGCCAAAAGCCTATGATGGGGTGTGGAAAGGAAGGAGGAAAGAAAGCCAAGTGAAAAAACAAAAGAGTAGTGAAACTCAACTATGTAGTTTGTAGCAAAAAGAAGGAACCCTTCCGTAAAAATAAATGAGCAAAGGCATGAAATGGAATGAAAACGAAAGTCTTGATAGAATAAAAGGGGTTTCCAATGAGTTAAATGAAAAATTGAGGATTGAGTCTCCAAATTTGAGGTATGTAAAGAACTTGAGAAGAAGTGAAGATGTGTACAACAATGCTTTGAAAAGGTAAAGTCACTGTGCCAAATTTACCATACTTTGCCCTCAGCCCCATTACAAGCCTAAAATGACCCTTGAAATCTTACTTAAACTGGGTCGTGTGATGATTCGAATATATGGGAAAACCTATGGGATGGAGTTTGTATGTATTTCTCTTTTGGAGAGTGAGATTTGTATTAATTCCTAACTTATTTGTTTATGTGCTTTGTGAGAACATTAAATCATCTTAGTTGTGAGGCTACTTGAATGCTTTTGTTGGAGCTTCCTTTTACATTATAAGGGAGCATTAGTGAGCTTGAGCTTGGATTGATATCGGCTAGTCTCATTTGAAGCTTCTTGAGCATGATTGATATATTGCTTATACTTGTTAGTTTTCTTGTAATGAGACTTGCATGTTAACTCACATTGAGAATTGTTGTAGATACCTTTGTTAAACTGATTGTGTTCTTGATTTATTGAAGACAAGCGGAAGTTTAAGTTAAGGGTGTTGATGAGTCTAAGATTTTGACTCATTTGAGCCTGTTTAGTTTGACAAATAGTCTCCTCATTGCCTATTTATGTCCTTATCTAATGATATTTTGATGTTTTGCAGCTATGAAGGCTAAAGGACAAGGAAAAGATGAATCCATGAAAAAGAGGCCAAAAAATTTGAAAAGAGTGAAAACTCCCAGCTGAGGATCGCCTAACACAGTGGGTGGATGGCCCAGCAGGTCTGGACCTCATATAAGGTGATAGTGTTCACTTTGAGAATATTAAAGGAAGGTTGGTGAAGTAAAGAGCAACTGGCGATTCACCGAAGCAGTTAAGCAAGCTAAAAGTTGCATCGCCAAAGTGACAGACATCTGCGTTAAAATTAAGGCTGAATGGGTGAACAAAGGTGGTCATTGGGGATTTGCGAAATGTGAATGGCTTACTTAATCAAGTTTGCCAACTGAGGTTCAAATGCCTGAAGCCTGAAGCTAACAAAGGGTGAGCTGAAGAACATAACAACAATCTACCGAGTAGGTGAGCCCGACTAATGTTACGGATCAGGTCGCGCATGGAATTTCTGAATACTTTTTGGGAAAATTATAAATATCCCAAACGAGAGAGAAACTGCATTTTTTATGGACTAATTTTTTACTGGGAAAACTGACTTTTGAATATTAGCACTAGACCTTTACTTTTCTCTTAGTTTTGGGGTTTTTAACAATTTGTAATTTACAATTTAGGGTTCAGCTCCAAGTGGGTGTTGAAGATTATTTCTAATTATCAATACTTTAATGGCTGAAAACATATTTAGTATAGTTTCTTTCCTTTTTATGATGCTTGGCTAAAACCCCAATTCTAGGGTTGTGATTATAGACTTGGGTGTTAACTAATTGTAGTGGGTCTAGTATCTTACTCTGTTTTTCTGCTATTTATTCATGGATTTGAGATATTTAGCATGTGTTTAATTTAATGGCTAAGGTTGCAAACTTAGTCCTAGCTTAGATCTTTTGTTCATGCTCGAAAGAGATTAATTGAAGTTGACAAATAGTTCAATACTTGCAAATTGCATTTGATTGATGTAGTTTGCTTGAAATAGAACTTGTAGTTCCATTTCTTATTGCCAAATCTTCTCCAAAGAGAGATTTTAATAAGGTAGTGGGTTGATTTTTATTTTCACATGGATGAGACTAAAATGAGATCATATGATAGGATGCATTGAGTTTGAAAGAAGATTTGTGTCGTTGATAATTACCAAGCTTATCCATGATTATTTAGCATTATTGAGCAAGCACTTGTACCCCTATTTGATATTGATATCAACTCCCACACCCCCAGATCATCTTTTACTTGTTTAATTTTTTTTTTTAATTGAATTGTGATAATTGGTTCCAAAACCCTTATATTAAATTAGGTGGAATCATCCACCTATTTTTCCTAATTGCTACAATCAATTAGTTTGCATCTTAATTTCCTAATTGAATTCTTAAATTTATACAACTCCTTGTGGGATTCAACCCCGACTCTTCTGTTGGCTATTTATATTTCTAGCTATTATTTACTCATTTAATTGTTTTATGAGTAATTTTAGCGTTATAGTAATCACATGTACGATTCTATTATGCCATCAACCCGCCTCAACTTTATTTGATCTATCTTTTACATTCTCTTATGTATCTATCTATTATGCTTCTTGATTGAGCTTGTGTTCTACGATTCTATCAGTAATGTTACATGTTCCAACAATCAGTCTATGAGTCTTTAGTAGTGAATCAAGTGTATAGCTCATGTTTGATGACTATCCAAGGGTGTAATACTCAGGCTAAGCTTATTGTGTTGGATTTGCTTCATTTTGATATTATTCTGAGATAGAATGGTTATCCCTCTTCCATGTAGTCTTGGATTGCTATGCCTTGTATCACTTCGGTTGTGTAGAAGGGCTATTTTTATGACACGCTGATTGGGCTCAATTCTTACATTCGAGCGTAGGGGCTAGTATCTAGCTGGTGTTTTCCGTATCTCGATTATGTGTGGGGTGTTAGTAGGAAGGGCCCCACAGTTGATTCGATCCCTATTACGTGAGAGTTTGCAGATGTCTTTTCTATCGATCTACTTGTCCTTCTCCCAAAGTGTGATATTGATTGTGTTATTGATATTGAGTTGTGCTCTCATCATATCTCTATTTTACCTTATCGTATGGCCCCTACAGAGCTCAAAGAGCTCAGTGTTAAGCTTCAGGATCTCATGGGTAAGGGATTCATTATACTGAGTGTATCACCTAATGTAATGACTCTCCAGGTAATTTGTGTTTAAATGACTTATTATCATCATTTAGAGCTTTCCTACAGCGACCCCAACTTATTTATGACTTGTTGGGACTGACAATTGAGTCTCTTGGTCATTCATATGGATTTTGTGTAAGTTTCCATGGTTTGGAGCTTCTAAAACTTGATCAGTTGACTTCAGTCAAAACTTTCGGAAGTCAACCTCATATTACAATTTAGATGGTTCTATTAGCTCTAGAACGTTGAGATTATTCAGAAGTAACTTTCATGTGGATCGAGGCTTTCAGGCAAAATTCGAGCCCCTAATGGAATTTGACTTAAATGAACCTTAGGTGTGAGACCCATGTTTTGTCGAGACTACCTTGGTTTGAAGTTTCCAGTACCCCGTTGAGTCCAGATTGCCAAATTTGGTGGGGTAAGATATTTCATTTGCCTACAAAGGATTCCAAATGAATCCCAACACCCTATCTGAGACTTTGGGATTTGCCAAAACCAGCTTATGTGCATTAGCTAGTGCAGACAAATATTTCCCTTCATGTTCACGGGTAGTAGGCCACGTTCACGGAGGCTTGAGGTTTTGCCTTCCACGATCGCCGGGCCTCAACCGCGTTCATGGAGGCTTAGTGTCTTGCCTTCCATGATCACATGCTTATGTCCATGTTCGGGATGACCCATTCAATTGACTTCCGTTATTGTGAGAGCCCCTTCATATTCATAAAGGCCTAGCACATTTGCCCTCCGGGATCGCGGGCTCCCCTGTACGTGTTCTTAAGGTCAATCACGTCTATTGTTTTAAATAAAAGACAGACGCATTGGTTTCTTATGCTATTTCCTTTGTTTATTCTTTTAAATTGTTATTTACTCTTTGTTTCTTCCCTTACACCTATTACATGTCGTTCAAGGTTACATATTTCTTAGTTACTTGTAGGTTATAGTAAGTTCCATCATCACTCGAGTAATCATGTCGTGGCAAGTTTTTATCAGAGCCAGGTTCACCGGTCTCACTTGTACAAATCTAATGCCTAGTAGAGTTCTATGGATCGTTGCAGAGAGGACTGTATCATATCTTTGGGAGGCTACAAGGCGTCATTAGGAAGATTCTCTCTTTTGGCGATGATCAGAGTGTAATTTTGCACTTCTTTTTACACTTTTGGCCATTTTTTCAAACATTCTTCCTTGCCTTGTTCATTTGCCTTCATAGCTGCAAATCATCAATCTATCATTTTAACAGGAAAAAATAATGCATTGAGTACACTAACTATTGAGCTAAGTATGCCTCAAATGAGTATAAATCTACCACTCATCAATACTTCTAACTTAAACTTTTTTTTTTCCTCAAGTAAATCAAGAACAAAATTAGCTCAATAAGGGTGTCTACAACAATACTCAGTGAGAGCCAACATGCAAGTGCAATTACAAGACAACTCACAACATCATGCTACACTTAATCATGGTCAAAAAGCTTCCAATGATGACTAGCCGGTTTCAACACAAGATCAAGCTCACTTTTGCTTCTTTTCTAATGCAACACCATGTTTAAACAAATGCACTCAAGTGCCCTTACATCAAGAACGATTCCATGCTCTCACAAATCAAGTCAACAAAGAAAAAAGGAATCAATGCAACTCTCACTCTCTCAAAAAACAAATACGTGCAAGCTTTTTCCCATAGGTTTGCCCATATTTTCCAATCATCACATAACCTAGTTCATGCAAGATCTCAAGGGTCTTTTAGGCTTGTAATGGGGTTGAGGGTTAAGGTATGGTTAATTTGGCTCAGTGATTTCACCTTTTTAAAGTATTGTTGCAATCATCTTCACCTCTTCTCAAGTTCTTTTCATTTGAGAACTCAAACTTTGACTTTTCATTCACTTCATTTGGAAAACCCTTTATTTCACTACTTCTCTTTTTCATTTCTATTTTTCTAAAGCATTTTCATCACAATAACTCTTTTCTCTTCTTCTTCTTCATCTTTTTTATAAGGAGGGGTTCCTTTTTTTTGTACCAAACTTCAAAGTTGAGTCTCCTTTCATCTTTCTTTGCCCTTCACTTGGCTTTCATTCCTCCTTCCTTTCCACAGCCCTAACTTAGGCTTTTGGCTTAAGTTGGCTATTCAAATATAGCAATAATTTAAAAAGGATTTTAGGTGAGAAGGTAGGGATAATTTTGCTCAAGAGGCTTACATTGAATTTTGCCAAAAAATGGGTTAGGCTCAAATGGCGTCGAAATGGAGGCATACCCTCACAAGGTAGTCACAAAATATTAAAGACATTTGGGTTTCCTCTATGAATTATTGCCCAAGATCATGCCTCACATTAACCAAGATTTAAACAATATGACAAACTAGGAAAATTCTAGGACTACACACACATGCTTTCAAGTAAGACCTCGCCACATATGGCACTTTGAAATACACTCATTTAGCATAGCTCGAAAAGATCAAAAGCGTAGATGTACTGTTCATAGCAAGGCTTACATCAAAATGTATCTAGTCAACAGATGATTCAAAAAGATCACCCAAAAGGGTAACCACATCGATTTAATTCTCACAACACCAACACTATACACCATGCTCA
The DNA here is from genome assembly GCA_018342035.1 of Solanum appendiculatum. Lineage (NCBI taxonomy): Eukaryota > Viridiplantae > Streptophyta > Magnoliopsida > Solanales > Solanaceae > Solanum > Solanum appendiculatum. The sequence continues at coordinate 210,588 of JAGDQO010001372.1, read as the reverse complement.
TCATGAGCATTCAAGATATCGATATTGAACACAATCGATGCTCGAATCAATATTAATGAGAAATCAAGCATTCCACGCTTGTCAAAACTCATGGGGGTGTAGTCGAAGAGACAATGAGAGATACTCTAAACCAAATGAAACACTTTAAACTAGACAGGGACTATTGGCGCGGCGGCCCTTACCCCACTGAAGAGACAATGAGAGATACTCTAAACCAAATGAAACACTCTAAACTAGACGGGGACTATTGGCACAGCAGCCCATACCCCACCAAAAAGAAAAGTGCAGTGTCCTCAATGAAAAGGAGTAACAAGAGGAAATGAAGATAGAGGAACTCCCTAAATTATGTCATAAAGGGGATCAACGACACATTTTGTGAATCGCCAAACTGGTATTGCTTGCCGACACGGCTTGTAGCTTATTAGAAATTCGCTTCCAACTCGACTGACTACGACATGAACACCGAAGATTGATGGGTGAATCACCGAATGTTCCTTCTTATCATTGAAAGTTCTAGTAGTCCTCCAAATTTCTTCTTCATAACGACGAACTGCATTAGGTCTGCCCAATTAAATTGCGTATCACGAAATATGGGTGCAGTTCACCGAAATAGATAGTGTGCACCTAAAATTGAGCCGCCCATTCAGGTAAACTCGTTGCAGGTTCACACAACAGCTTCGGTGAATCGATGAGTTCCTCTCTTAAATGCCAAACTTCATGTAAATCCTGCACAAGGGACACCCACATTATCAAAAATTACTAACACATGAGTTTCCTCCAAAGAAGTGCCTTATTTAACGTCGCGGCAAAACATGGATATGCTTTCAAGCGTTATCAAAGTATACCACCTCCACAACTTGCACGTCATGACCTTCCCCAAAGTATATCTTTAACCTTTGACCATTGAGTTTGAATCTCACCCCCATTGCATCTTCAATTTCAATTGCTCCATTTCCATAAACTTTTGTGATTGTGTGTGGGCTAGTCCACTTGGACTTGAACTTTTTCGAGAAGAGTTTCAACCTCGAATTGAATAGTAGGACGGGTTACCCCACCTTCAATTCGTGAGGTACAATCTTTGCATCATGCCGCCGCTTGAACTTATCTTTATAGAGAGTGGAGCTTTCATATGCTTGCAGCTAAAATTCATCTAACTCAAGGATTTGATGCATGAGATTATTAGAAGCAACATCCCAATTCAGATTTATCTTTTTCAATGCCCATAATGCTATGTGCTCTAACTCAACCAGTAGATGACATGATTTACCAAATACCAACTTGTATGGAGACATGCCAATAGGGGACTTGAATGCCGTACGATAAGCCCAAAGTGCATCGTCAAGCTTACTAGACCAATTGGTACGGTGGACATTTAGCGTTTTGACTAAGATGCTCTTTATCACTCATTTTGACACTTCTACTTGTCCACTAGATTGTGGATTGTACGGAGTGGCTACTTTGTGCTTGACTCTATACTTAGATAGAAGTGTAGCAAATTAACGGTTGCAAAAGAGTGAACCTCCATCACTTACAATGGCCCTTGAAGTACAAAACCTGGTGATAATATTCTTGTTGAGAAATCTTATGACACTTCTTTCTTCATTATTTGGTAATGCCATGGCTTCCACCCATTTGTAGATGTATTTATTTTCAAATGAGCTGGAAAGGGACCTATAAAATCAATCCCTTAAACATCAAATAACTCAATTTCAAGGATATGTAATAGTGGTAATTCATGTCTCTGGGAGATGCTCCCTTGCATTTAACATTGGACACGACATTTGTAAAAAGCATGAGCATCCCTAGACAAAGTGGGAAAATTATAACAACATTACAAATACTTAGAGTCTGTACGGATACCTCCATGATGGCCACCTACTGGCGAAGCATGACAAGCTTCTAGTATTTCTTGCACCTCCACTTTGGGTATACAGGGCCTAATGATATTATATGCACATTCTCTAAAGAGGAAAGGTTCATCCCTAATATACTTCTTCACATCAAATAAGAATTTCCTCTTTTGATGGATACTCAGATCATCAGGTTATAGCCCACATACAATGAAGTTTGCAAAATCAGCATACCGAGAAATAGGAAAGGCATCATCAATATCTCTCTCCTTAATCATTTGAGCTTCCTCTTCTAGACTTGATGAGTGGTTAGCCACTTGATTTCCACAACCCTTTCTATCTTTTACTTCAAGGTCAAATTCATGAAGAAGGATCACACATCTGATTAGTCGCGGTTTTGCCTCTTTCTTGGCCATTAAGTATCGGAGGGCTGCATGATCAGTGTGCACGATCAACTTAGTACCTAATAAATAGGTTGTAAAATTTTCAAACCTATATACTACAGCGAACAACTCTTTTTCGGTCATGGTGTAATTCTTTTGAGCACCATTCAAGGTTTTGCTAGCATAATAAATGGGATAAAAAAAAATTGCTCTTACGTTGCACAAGAACATCCCCTAATGCCAAACCACTATCATCGCACATCAATTCAAAAGGGAGATTCCAATCGAGTGCTATGATGATAGGGGCGGAGTCAAGTATCTCCTTCAATAATTTGAAATCATTCAAACAAGCATTATCAAAGACAAATATGCTTTTTTTCACAAGGAGCTCGCACATTAGAATGGCAATCTTGGAGAAGTCTTTGATGAACCACCTATAGAATCTGGCATGCCCAAGGAAGTTCTTACCCTTTTTTCCAAAATTGGGGGAGGTATTTTCTCAATTAATTTGATTTTAGCTTGATCAAATTCAATTCCATCCCCACATATTTTGTGTTCAAGCACAATTCATTCTTTCACCATTAAGTGACACTTTTACTAATTGAAACTAGATTTGAATCTACACACCTCTTAAGCACCATCTCCAAATGTTTCAAGCATTCTTCAAAAGAATCTCCAACGAACAAAAAATCATCCATGAACACTTCGATGGAGTCCTCCACCATATCCGCAAAGATTGATAACATACACCGTTGAAAGATAGTCGTCGCATTACATAACCCAAAGGGCATTTGCTTGAAGACGAATGTTCTATAAGGACATGTAATAGTTGTTTTCTCTTGATCTTTTGGTGCAATGGAGATTTATACCCGAAATATCTTTCAAGAAAGCAATACCACCCCTTGCCAGCAAGCCTATTAAGCATTTGATTGATAAATAGCATGGAAATGATCTTTTTCAGCTCATGAATTAAGCTTATGATAGTCCATACACACACACCACCCAGTAACGGGCCTAGTAGAAACAAGCTCGCCCTTTTCATTTGGAACTACCGTGATACCACCCTTCCTGGAACACATTGCACCGAACTTACACATTGGCTATCCGCAATTGGAAAGATGACTCCTGCCTCTAACAATTTTATAATCTCCTTTTTCACCACTTCTTGCATTGGAGGATTTAATCGCCCTTGGAGCTCAGTGCTTGGCTTGCAATCTTCCGCCAAATTCATTTTGTGAGTGCATACACCCTGTGAAATTCCCACAATGTTGGCAATTGACCACCCCAAAGCTTTAATGTGCCTCTTCAACACCATGATTAACAACTCTACTAGCCATTGCTAAAGATCATTTGAAATAATCACCGAAAAAGTGTTGTTGGTCCTCAAAAAAGCATATTTGAGATGAGGTGGGAGTTCCTTCAATTCTAATTTTGGTGGCTTAATAATAGATGGCTTGGATGGGGGCGCTTCACGACTAGATAAATCAAGATCAAGCTTTGTTTGAAATGAAGTATGTGAGCCTACACATCACAAGGGCAGCCATGACTTCATTATAGTCGTTAATTTTGACTTGATCATACTTAAGTAATACTAGAGCTAATGAGTCCCTATGATACGCTGCTTCTCCGGTACTTGCAACATCTTCATCAATTTGATCAAAGTGAGATACAACGTACATATAACTCGGATACTTCATGGATTTTTGAATATTGAAGCTGACCACTTCATTATTAACTCGGAACTTCAACTCACCACTTCAACATCAACCAATACTTTTCCCGTGGCCAAGAATGGCCTACCAAGAATTACCAGCATATCAATATCAATCTCACAATCAAGCACTATAAAATAAGTGGGGAACACAAAATATTCAACCTTCACTAACACATCATAGACCACATCAACCGGTCTCATTATTGAAAGATTAGCCAATAAGAGCCTCATGTTTGTTGTTTGCGGTTCCTCAAGCCCAAGCTTATTAAATAACATCAGTGGCAACAAGTTTATACTTGCACCAAGATCACACAAGGCCTTCGCAAAAGTATATGCACCAATGGTACAGGGAATAGTGAAAGCTCATGGGTCATCTTTATTGAGGACTAGATCCTTTTCCCTTATTGCACCACATGTTTGATGCATTTTAATGGTTTCATTGTCTATACCCTCTTCTTTGTCACAAATTCTTTCATATATTTGGCATAACCCAGCATTTCGGTCAAGGCATCCACCAATGGGATATTCACTTTCAAATCTTTCAGTATTTCCACAAACTGTTGAAATTTTGCATTGTCATTTTTCTTCCTCAATCATTGAGGGAAAAGAGGCTTTATCTTAATTTGAGGAAATGTAGACGATGTTTCACCATTGCCTACTTTAGCCTTTTCATTTGGCTCCACTTTAACTTATTTCGTTTGTGTCTTACCCATACCCTTAGGTGATTCATCATCGGTAATCACCCCTTGAGAATTCACATTATTGGACTTTGTTATTTCCTGTAAAGTCTTTCAACTTCTAGTAACTATAACTGAAACTTGAGTAGGATTTCTTTGATTCTCATCTACATGAGACATTGAATTCTCATAGGAATTACCATACATAAGAGTGGTCAGCTGCCCCATCTTTTCTTCAAACTACTTGATGGATGATGAGTGTGACACTACAGTGGTGGACAAAGTTGAAACGTAACTTTTCATCCCTTGCAAGATTATATCTGAACCCTCCACCTTGTTTAGGATTCTAGTCAACAAATCATCAGCTGATGCCTTCATAAGATCACGCGGGTTAAATGGATGCATATGTATAACATCTTCCCATTCCTTTTTGTACCGCATGTTATCATTATTTTTGGTCCAACCTTGATTTCTGGGAAGCCTTGGATAACTTGGCCAAAAACCCTCCGATTTTTCACTTGTCATGTACACCCCATCATCATACACTATCCGGGACATTGCATTCACTAAATTTACCCCTTCTCTAATAACATGTTTGGAAAACATTTCAAGTTGAGCGGTCAATTTAGCAATGCTTTTGTCATGCTCTTTGTTTTTTTCTTCTTGTTCCTTAAGTGCCCCTTAAGTGTGGAAGTGAAACATAAGCTACACTCGTGTACCAATCTTTGTTAATTTTTGTCATCTCATCAAGCAACCTTGGTTCTTCTATGAATGGTCGCTTAACTATACCGCCTCGAACAAGATAATCAACTAATCCCTTATTTAAAAAACAAGACTTTGGTAGAAAAATTGCGACAACAGTTCATCCGGGAAACCATGCTTGGGACATTATAACAACACCCGGTTAAAACGTAACCATGCTTTATGAGCGGGCTCACCATTCTTTATTTCAAACTTCTGAATGTCCTTCCTCAATTTCATTACTTTAGACGGAGGGAAGAACCTCTTAAGGAAAGTTTCAATTAATTCTTCCCATGAGGTGATAGACTTCTTTGGAAACTCAATCAACTACTTAGTTGCCTCTCCCATTAGAGAAAAAGGGAATAACCTTAACTGCATTGACTCTTGCAAAAACCCTCAACTGAAAAAGGGTTACACACACTTACAAATTTGTGAAGATGTTCGTTAGGATCTTTGTGCTCGAGACCCCCAATTAATCCTCTCGCTTTGATGAGCTGCAACATGATCTTGGTTATGACAAAGATGGTGTCCTTGTGTACTGGTGGTAAACAAATCACTCCTACTTCATTGGTTTTATGAGATACCACCTCATCTTCTCTTCTAACATCACTGTCACGCCCATGTGAACTAAAGTCGTCACCATTATGCATATTCAGTGATTCACCTACTAGAATGCACAACAAGAAAGCCAAGCTTAAGGTTGTTCATCTACAAAATAAATTAGTATGCAAGTTACTTCTCAAATTGAATTCCTAACCACCATTCCCCAGTAATGGCGCCATTTTTGACAACGTTCAAATGTCTTCTTTAAAACCAATTAAAAGGGACAACAATCGTCGTCAATAAAAATACCCAACTAAGAGTCGAGGTCGAATCCCATAGGAAATGGTATGAAGTTAACAATCCCATTGGTGAAGAGAATTGCAACTAATCTCAATTTAGTCAATTAGTAAATGGGTTGATGATTCCACTAGATTTAACAAAGCAATTTCTACTCGCAATTATCACTATTTCAACAAATGGAATTTCATGAAATTAATTGACTCTAGGGATGTGGGGATTGAATATTTATATCACTAGGGGTAGTGTGGAATTGCTCAATACAACTAAAGAATCATGGATAGGCTGGGTTATCTTTGATTATGTTAATCATCTTTCGATCTCATAACACTATTTCATGAAATCTCCTTTCAGTCTCATTCATGCAATTTCGTAGTCCAACCCACGACCTTGTATTTACAACTAAGCATAACTAGATTGCAAACATTGAACTAATCACCCACTCATATTGGTCTCTTTCAAGCACTACTGTGATATCAAAGCTAAAATTAAGTTGGCCACCTAAATTTATGAATTAAACACACGACAATACTCCAAATCCATAATTAATAACTATAAATATAGCAACTCAACATACTCATTAAGTTAAATCAACACTTAACCCCATAATCACACCCCAAGATTTTGGAGGCTTAGCGACACAACACAAAGTGTAGAGAGGCTAGACGTTGCATGGAATTAGTTGTGGATAACATGTAGTTGACTAATTACAAGCAAACCCACTTTGAATTAAACCTCAAATTTACAAATTCAAGATTATCAATTCAAAAACCCCAAGAGTTAAAAGTGTTTCTCACTCAATGGAAGGTGTTTCTCTCTCTAGAATGTTTAAAATTTTCTCTCCAATTTTGAACCCCTTTTTCTCTCTCTTTTGGGTTATTTATATTTTCTCAAAATTTGGCTCAAAACTAACATGTGCTTCTCACTCGGTGACATTAATCGCACTCGCTGATGTCATTCAGTGAGTCACCAATTGTTCTTTAGCTCACCTTTTTCTCGTTCTAGGCATCTGATGTTTGATCATCATTCGGTGATCTCGCTCAAGTCAGATTTTTTAGTTTGGCAAATTTCCAATTATCACCTTGGTTCGCCTTTTGAAGTTTCCTTTTATCATCCGCCACTGTCAATTTCGACAGTGTTAACCACATTCACCTTTTTTTACTTATCGCATCATCGATTCTTCCTGACTTCGCCAACCACCATTGATAGAGAAGCCTAGTGTACTATCAATTTAGGCGATAATATGCTTGTTAGGTGAATGACCCTTTGTGTTTGGCAATCATCAGAGTGTAGTTTTACATTTCTTTTCACACTTTTGTCCATTCTTTCAAACATTCATCCTTGCCTTATCCATTTGCTTTTATAGCTACAAATCATTTAACTATAATCAGAACAGGACAAAAGTGGGCATTGAGGACACTAACGCTTGAGATAAATAGGCCTCTAATGATTGCAAATCTACCACTCATCAATTATTTACTCACAGTCTTGGGAGGTATGCAGCATGCCCCAACTACAGCTGCACCAGTACCACTAGGACAACTTTCAGCAGTGGCACCCCAGGTCAAGGTGCTACTAGTACCCAGGGGTGCCAAGACGATATTGTAGTCGGAGCTTTTCCGCTTAAGGAGAAGAAGATTCTCAGAGTGTATTTGATACTATCACCTCCAAGGTTTTTTGGGGCAATGGGGGAGGATACCCACGAGTTTCTTACTACTTGTCGTAAGTGTCTACTTACCTTGGGTCTGGTGGAGCCGAGAGGAGCCGACTTTACCAATTATCAGCTTGATGGGCCAGCTAGGTAGTGGTGGCATTTGTACTTGGAGAATAAACCATCTAGGTCTCCTCCAGTTTGATGGACTTAGTTTTTAGAGGCCTTCTCGATCAAGTTTATCCCACGAAGCATTAGAGATGGACTAAGGGATAAGTGTTTGCTGTTAGAGAAAGACTCCATGGCTATGTTAGATTATGAGATGAGGTTCCAAGGGCTCTCCCATCACTCAATGATGATATTACCTACTAAGAAGGATGGGGTTCGTTGCTTTATTCGTGGTTAAGACTCCATTTGTAGATTGAGACCATCTCTATGGTTTCATTGGGCCATTCCTTCTTATGTGTAGTTGACCATACACGTATTAGTGAGAAGCTCCATTGCAAGGCCCATAGGGGCAATGACAAGTGGGCTAGGCATGAGAGCCGGTATATTGGGTCATGTTCTAGACCTAGGGACTTATGTGATAGGACATATTAGCGGTTTCAACAGGTTCAGTCTAGACAGCCAATTCAGGCCTCACTTCTGGCTTCAAAGGGTGACTGGTATAGTCAAGGTGATGCCAGTATAGGTCAGATTTTGAGGGGTTTGTAGTCAGGTGCTTCAGGCCTTGGTGGCCATTATTTTGTGGTATGATCTTTATAGGGTTTCTATGACTGTAGGGAGCTTGATCATTGGTCCACAGACTATCCCTGGTGTGGGGTGATTGCACCTACTCCATACCCAACTAGGCCAGTTGCAGTGGTGGCCCCTCCAGCTAGAGGCGGTGCCTACGGTCAGGATAGGAGAGACGGCTATTAGGGAGCATGAGGTTGACCCTTGGGAGGTAGGCTTGGTGGTAGGTCTGATGCTCATGGTAGAGGTGAATATTCTCATTTGTATGCAGCTCTAGTGAGGTAGAGGCTAAGGCATCAGACACTGTTATCACAAGTATGATTCTTTTATTCCAATAGCCCACCTCGACTTTATTTTATCCAGGCTCTACTTTTTCTAAGGTATCTTGGTATTATACTTCCCATTTGAGTATGAGTTCATATCCCTTGGCCGTAGCGTAGCAAGTGTCGACCCTAGTGGGTGAGTCTTTAGTTGTGGGTCGGTGTTTTGATCTTTCTTAGTGACTATCCAGGGGCATGACACTCAAGCTGACCTTATATTTTTTAATATGATGGATTTTGATGCGATTTAGTGTATGTACTAGTTAGCCCCCTACCGTGCAGTATTGAATTGCTTTTCTAAAACCATTACCTTAGCCATGCCCGACATCCTCTCGGTGGTGTGGAAGGGTTCTTGTAGTCACACACTAGTTTGAATAATCTCTTTTATTCAGGCCCAGAGGTTAGTGGCTAGCATATGCTTATTTTATTTGGCTTGTGTGTTAGATGTGAGTAGGGAGGTTATTTATGTTGATTCGGTCCCTAGTGTTTGTGAGATCATAGATGTCTTCTGTTCATACCTACATGGCATTTCCCTGGACCATGATAATGGTTTTTCTATTCACCTTACGCTAGGCACTCGTCCTATTTATATTTTTACCCTTACAGGATGACCCTCGTAATGCCCCCTAGAAGCTTAGTTTTTAACTTCAGGATCTCTTCGGTAAATAATTCAATTGGTCTAGTGTGTCACCTCAGGGGACCCTCATCTTGTTTGTAAGAAATAGTGATGGATCTAAGGGGATGAATATTTACTAAAGGCAGTTGAATAGGTGATAGTGATGAACTATTGTCCTTTGCCTCGCATTGCTGATTTATTTGACTTGCTGTAGGATTTTGTGGTGTTTTCGAAGATTGATTTGAGATTCGGTAACCATCAGTTGAGGATTAGGGCAACGGACATCCTTAAGACCACATTTAGAACTCGTTACCTCCATTATGAGTTCCTAGTGATGTCATCAAGGTTATCTAATGCCCCTACTGCCTTTATGAAGTTCATGACGCGTGTGTTCATGCCATAAGTTGATTCTTTTGTCATTGTGTTCATTGATGAAATTATGGTTTACTCATGGAGTCATTGAGAGCATGAGCAATATTTAAGGATTTTGCTTCATACATTAAGATATCAATGACTTTATGTCAAGTTCTCAAAGTGTGAGTTTTGGCTTGAGTGTGTAGCATTCTTAGGGCATGTGGTGTCCAAGGATGGAATTATTGTGGATCTGGAAAAAATTGAGGCTAATCATAATTGGGCTAGGCCCATTTCTGTTACTAAGATTTGGAGCTTCGTCGAACTAGAATGCTACTACAAATGGTTTGTGGAGGTCTTCTGCACTATCGCAACACCTTTGACCTGATTGACTCGCCTTGATGTTCCATTTGAGTTTTCTAAGAAGTATGAGTCGCACTTTCAGAATCTCAAGGAGTTGCTTATCACCACTCATGTATTGAATCTTCCAATTAAGGACGAGGGCTTCACGATTTATTATGACACATCCAAATTAATTGGGTTGTGTATTGATGCAGCAGGGTTGGGTTATAGCTTTTGCATCAAGGTAGCTTAGAGTGCATGAGAGAAACTATCCCACTCATGATTTATAGTTTGTGGTGGTAGATTATGCGCTTAAGATTTGGAGGCACTACTTATACGGACATCGATGCTTGATCTACATGGACCACAAGAGTCTTCAGTATACTATGCGCTAGAGGGACCCTAATTTGAGGCAACACTAATATATTGAGCTCCTAAAGAACTACAAACTCTCTATTCTATAAAATCCGGGAAAGGTGAATGTAGTAGCGAATGCTTTGAGCTGAAAGGTGATGAGTATGGGTAGTCTAGCCTTCCTTTCTATTGTGGAGTGACCTTTGGCTTTAGACATTCAGTCTTTAGGCAATAGGATGATTAGGTGAGTGTTGGCCTATACAGGAGTTCAATCTTTTCTGTTGGAGTAGATTCATAGTCATACGTTTTAGGATGAGACTTTTGTGGCCCTTCAAGATAGAGTTTCACAAGGTGATGCCATGTAGGCTACCTTAGATTCAAATGGGGTTTTGAGATTTGTTAGACATATCTATGATCCAAGAGATGTGGATTTGATTCAGCTGACCTTCAGGAGGCCCAGGATTAGAGATATTCTATCAATCTAGGCACTGCAAATATGCATCATGATTTGAGGTATCATTAATGGTGGAGCGGTATGAGGAGTGATATAGAAAATTATGAGTCCCGCTGCTTGTGTTTCGAGCAGGTGAAGGCTAAGCATTTGAGGCCTGGTGGTGAGTTTCAAAGATTTCCCAATACGGAGTGGAAGTGGGAGCATACCACCATGGACTTTTTGTGGGTTTGCCTTGGACTTCTAAAGGTGTTGACAAAATATGGGTAATCATTGACCAATTGAACAAGTCAACACACTTCCTTCCCATTAATTCTTTTTTTTCAGTGCCAAGAGGTTGGCTCGTATCTACATTTGAGAGGTAGGCATCTTTACCAAGTACCAGTATCTATTATTTTGGGGTGGCGTTCTCAATTCACTTTTAGCTTTTAGATGAAATTTTCAGAGGAATTGGGTACCATGTTGACCTTAGCACAACGTTTCACCCGCACACCGATGGGAAATCAGAGAATACTATTCTGGTTCTAGAAGATATATTGTGGGCCTATGTTTTTGATTTTGGAGGTTAATGGGACAAGTTTTTTGCTTTGGCGAAGTTTGTGTACAACAACATCTACCACTCTAGTATTCAGATGGCCCCGTTCGAGGCTTTATATGACAAGCATTTTCGCTCTCTGGTTGGTTGGTTTGAGTCTTTGGAAGGCTGCATGTGCAAGAAGGGAAAGTTGAGCCCTAGCTACAATGGGCCTTATCTCATCTTGCGATGAACAGGCCGAGTTGCCTATGAGCTATAGTTACCTCAAAAGTTAGAAGCATTTCACCCAGACTTCATCTTTCTTTGTTACAGAGGTGTATCGGAGATCCCACACTTATAGTACTGATAATAGATGTTCAGATTTTAGAGGATTTCCCTTATGAAGAAGTCCCTATTGCCATAGTAGATCACTAAATGAGAAGATTGTGAAATAAGCTAACGTGGGATGTCGAAGAAGACATGAAATCAAAATATCCCCACCTATTCATTCATTCAGATAAGTAAACACCTAGAAAAGTATGTTATGATTGTATTTTGATTAATTCTAATTATTTGTCATTGTTGTGATGTTTATCATCTAGGTGCCGCCTATGAGCTTGTTTTTGCCTCAGTGGACACTTACATTGCAGGGTTTTTGAGCATATAGATTTATTCATATAGTGAGCTTACGGGCCGGGTAGACCGAGCCTATGAGCCGGGTAGACCAAGCCTACAGCCCTGGTTGACCGACCCTTCAAGCCAGGACCGAGCCTACGACCGGGTAGACAGTGCCTACGGATTGGGTAGGCTGTACCGATAGGGCAACATATATTTATTGTACCATAGAGCCTCAAATTTGTGTTGATTCATGGCACATGTACATTCAAACGGTTTCGATAAGATTGTCATCGGGATCTAGGTAAGGGTGATAATATGGGTATTTAGCGACTCTTTGCACTTATTAGGACTATAGGGATTGTGTGTTATTTGTACTTGTCGAGCTTATCAAGGGTAGGTCAGGTTATTGCTTTTTATGTGCTTATAATTTATTTTTATAGGGAAATAAGTTATTATACTTGTGTTTCACCCCTACCTTTTTCATTCAATACATATACTCCAATTTCAGCTTTCACTTTACCATACATGCTCAGTACATTATTTTATATTGACGCCCCTTATCCGGGGGTGCTACATTCATGCTTGTAGGTCCTTAGCGATGACTAGAAAGACCTACCGAGTAGCACAACTACCGATCCAACAGATTGGTTGACTCTTTTCTTCAAGGGGTTGCTAATGTCACAAAGGTTTGCTTGTTTTGCTTTTTAATGCTTTTGGGTAGGACGAGTCTCTGTCCCGACCAAGTTTTATATTCATTGAGGTTTGCAGACTAGTGTGTTGCGTTGTATAGCCACGTTATTGGCCATATTTGCCTCATTCTAGTTGGCTGATGATTGATAGTTGCTTGACATATTGCAAGATACAAACCTATTTTCATCTTCTGTATAGAGATCGTGGTGGCTTTGATGGCCCACATAGCATTTATTCTTTCCTAGATATCATGGTGGCCTTGACGTCCCAAACAAGCTTCTGTGCTAGTTGATTATTGCTTTATATAAACTATTGGGAGCAGTTATTTTTCTTTGTAGACCTGTTGATAGAGACCTTTCCTGCCAAGGGCTTATTTTTAGGCTAAGATATATATGTATGTTGTCTTGACTGTGCGTGGTTGCCATGCAACATTAGTAAGTGGTTCAACCGGGTCGGCTCATTCCTAAGTTTTAACATCGGGTGCCAGTTGCGCCCCTCGAGTTTGGGGTGTGACAAACTTGATATTAGAGCAACTCATATCCTAGGGAGTCTGCGGGCCATGTCAAGTAGAGTCTTGTTTATAAATGTGTTGTGCACTATATTCTATAAGCAAGAAGCTACAGATAACCTTCTTTTGCTCAAATTGTCCTATAGAGTTTAGTCATAAGGGTTGAGTTCTTTTGATTACAATTGCTACTAAGCTTGAACTATAGATGCACTTACTAATCATATACACACATCACAGATTCATGCTATTACAATGAACTATTAGGCTCTTATTTACATCAGCAATATACAGTTAAGAGGATGAAGAGAGAGTATATAAAGGATAATAGGCCCATAGGGTTTCAAAAAAATGCTCAAGTTGGTCCCAACATTGGTATTCAAAGAGACCACCAAGATCACGACCACAACAACCCCTAGGTACCAAGTTAGATTGCTAGGGTCATTCTGGTTTGGGTGAAAGCTCCCGAGTGTTATGCTAACAGCAGTACCGTCGTCAAGAGCAATGAAGATCAATTTTTATACATTGTGATATATGCAGTAGATCACATATTAGGAGATTTCACACAACATCCTATTCTTACGGCCTTGCGGGTAATTTACAGATATATGGTCCATTCAAGTACTAGTAGGGTTAAGGACAGAGTGTCATATTTGTAGTAGGGTCATCTACTTCTAAACATTATGTTGAGAGAGGGCCACAATCTTCAAAAGGTATAGGAGGAGCATCTAGTTCTGGTAGTGGCTAGAATTGTACTTATGCATTGACTGGTATACTAAACATTTGTTCTCACTCTATTTATGCCTTAATAGTTCTAGGTTCAACATTATCATATGTTACTCCATTTATTACTAGATGTTTCTCATAGTAACAGAGTCATTGAGATGAGTTTTCATTGTATCTACTCTAATTGATGACTCTATTATTGCCGAAAGGTTCTATCGAGGGTGTATTGTAGATAATGTTAGTCATCTAACCTCTGAGACCCAATAGAGTTGGAGATTCTAGACTTTGATATTATTACAGACATGGATTATCAGATATCTTGTCATGGGAATGTTGATTGATGAACAAAGATTATTAGATGTCCAATCGATATCAATTCCACCATGCAGGATAGCACAAGTAGAATTTATTGAATTGAAGGATCACCTAAAAGACTTATTAGATAAGGGCTTCAACAGGACAGTTGTTTCACTGTGGGGTGCACCAGTATTGTTTGTATGGACGAAAGATGGTTCATTGAGTATGTATATAGACTATCGACATCTGAATAAGGCGACTATAAAGAATAAATATCCATTGCCAAGGATTGATTACTCTTTTGGCTAGCTATAGAGGGCCCAATGTTACTTAAAGCTTTAAGTTCAGGTTACCGTCATATGAGAGTTCGGGGGAGTGATATTCCGAAGACATCAATCAGGACCTTATATGGTCATTTTGAGTTTCTTGTGATGTCTTTTGAATTGATGAATGTCCCAGTAGTATTTATAGACCTGATAAACAATATATTTAGGCCATTCATCGACATGTTCGTGATTGAGTTCTTTGATGAGATTCAGGTATATTCACGATCATAGGGGCGTCATAGGGACAATCTCCGAGTAGTAATTTAGGTATTTTGAGGTTAAAGATTGTATGCTAAGATCTCATTGAGTGATTTCTAATTGAATTCTTGAGCCTTCTTGGGCTATATTGTATCAAATGTTTATATACATGTTGATATGCAAAAGATTGAGATCGTGAAGACTTGGCTTAAACCCATGACCCCAACAGAAGTTCATAGCTTTCTGGGATTAGCAGGCTTAATTGCAGAAGTATTTAGCCATTAATATAGAAGAAGACATAATCTTTGGATACAAAAATCGATTGTGTGTTCTAGATGTTGCAAGTCTTTCACAACAAATTATTATAGAAAGATAATATTCTCAATATTCTATTCACCTAGGTTCTATGAAGATGTATCATCACATTAAAGAGATTTACTGGTTGCCTTGGATGAAGAAAGATACTGCTTTGTTCATGACACATTGTCCTAACTATCAGCAGGTAAAGGTCAAGCACAAAAAACAAAGTGGGCTGACTCAAGAGACACCCATTCCATATTGTAATTTGGAGGTAATAAACGTGGAATTTGTTATAGGTTTAACTCGCTCGCAAAAGAAGTTTGGTTCTATGTGGGTAAATATCGACAGACTAGCAAAATCATCCCATTTCTTGTCAGTTAGGACCACATTTTAAGCTCAAGATTTTACAGGACTATACATTAGAGAGATTGTTAGATTGCATGGTCTTCGTGTATTGGTTTTTTTAGATAGAGAGCCATAGTTTACAACACATTTTTTGAAATCTTTCCACATGGGCCTGGGCACACATGTAAACCTTAGTACAACATTTCATCATCAGACTGATGGAAAAGTTAAGCATACTATCCGTACGCTCATTGATATGTTACGAGCGTGTGTGCTACATTTCGAAGGAAATCGGGATGATCATTTGCCACTTATCGAGTTTGCTTATAATAATAGCTATCACGCTAGCATCGGTATGCCATTGTATGAGCCTTTATATGGAAGAAAAGATAGATCCCCTATTAGTTGATTTGAGGTTGGAGAATTAGGATTATTTGAACAAGACTTAATGCAGCTGGTTGTGGACTAGCTTAAGTTAATTAGAGAGAGATTGTTGATTGCTTAGAGCCTTCAAAAATCATATGCATATTTGGGGAGGCAAGGCTTAGAGTTTTATGTTAATGAATGGGTTTTTATGAAAGTTTAACCGATGAAGGGTGTTATGAGATTTGCAAGAAGGGAAAGTAGAGCCCTAGGTACAATGGGTCTTATCAGATCTTGCGATGGATAGGCCGAGTTGCCTATGAGCTAGAGTTACCTTAAGAGTTAGAGGCAGTACACCCAGACTTCATGTTTCTATGTTACATAAATATATCGGATATCCAACACGTATAATACTGATAATAGATGTTAAGATTTTAGAGGATCTCTCTTATGAAGAAGCGTCTATTGCCATAGTAGATTGCTAAATGCGAATATTGTGAAATAAGCTAACGTGGGATGTCGAAGAGAACATGAAATCCAAATATCCCCACCTATTTATTATTTCAGACGAGTAAATAGGTAATTGAGTATATGAGGTATGTTACTGATGTTCTATATGAGTTCTTGTATTGTTTCATATGATGCCACAATTATTATGATTATTCGAGGACGAATTTCCCTAAGGGGGGAAGGATGTGACAAACCGCTCGTTTGGATGTTGGAATTAACTCATACTTTTGGAATAAGACTAAGATTGCTTAACATATATGGAAGGATATTATATAAGTTATTTTAATTGCAAAAAGTTTATATGTTAAGTGTTAAAGTCAAGGAAGTTGCGAAATAAAACTCGACAAAAGTAATTGCAAATGTTGTTTAGGAATTCTTGTAATTTAGGATCAGATAGCTCAAAAATTTTCTCCTAATATATAAGGTTTTAGAATTCCCATTACTATCTAATCGAAGGTCAACAAGTCTATTTTCCAACATACAAAACTGTTCGTCCATACAAAATTAGAATTGAGAGACATGCACATTTTTGTGAGACTATAGCAGCAGGCACCTCAAAGTGGGTCTAAGTCGGTGGTCTTTATAAAGACCACCATCTTCGTCTTTTATCCATTAATAAACAGCTGAAAACTCATAAAATTTACAAACTCTCCTTGCAATACTTCTTGGATACTTAGATTCTCAAATCGGATGTTTAACGGAAGTTGCTCTACGTCGCGAGCTCATCGTTGTAATGTAATTTTCTTGTTGATTTAGACTCCGTTTATTATTGCTGCAAGGAAGTAGAATCTTAAGCTTATTATTTCATATATTTTTGTTGAGAATATCTTCTTTTTAGAACCCTCCGTAATTCCATGTGCTAGTATTATTTTTATAGATTTTTGAGCCACGTGGTGGTGCTTTTGAAATTGTGTTTGTGGGAAGCCCTTTTATATTATTTAGTTTAGCTATTATTGTTCTGTATTGATGGTTTTAAGGTGCTGGAGGTAATGAGGGGTTGGTGTGATAATTATTGGAGTCACGTATGATAGTTGTTGGATTGAAGGGCATGAAGTACGCTTAGTTATTTCGCCTCAGGAGCTTGTCACACTTTTGAGATCTTGTTGGAATGTATTCAATGGATTAAGCTGCTGATTATTGTTTTTTTTGCCTCAGTTTATGGTTTGGACTTGGCCGATCATGAGTGTGGCATTAGAGCCTTATTAATTACTTATGGTTTGTTCTTACTGCCTCGTTGATTTTTGCATTGTTGCATTTCTTTAGTTGGACAAGCATCACAGAGACATCTTTTGGGCTTTGGTTGAAAGTTATGTTGACGCTATTATTTCTCTTCTAGCATGATCCTAATGGCCTAAGATTGTTATGGACGGTGTATTATCATTATTTGACTTGTAGCCCTATCCTATTGAGTTGGCTACGACCATATGATGTAATGTCCATCGGCGACTCTCTATTCCTTAATTAGTGGCCTTGAAAAGCATGTTATGCTTGTGTTTTTATTAATTATGATTATTTGTCAATATTGTGATGTTTAATCATCTGGTTGCTGCCTATGATCTTGTTTTGGCCGCAGCAGACACTGACATTGTAGGGTTCTTGAACATACAGATTAATTTATATATCAAGCCTACGGGAGGTAGACCAAGCATATGGGCCGGGTAGAGTGAACCTTCAGGCCGGGTAGACCGTGCCTATGGGCCGGGTAGGTTGTACCTACGGGGCAGCATATATGTATTGTACAACTAGGCCTCAGATTTGCGTTGATTCGTATCACATGTACATTCAGATGGTTCAAATTAGATTGTCATCGGTATCCGGGTAAGGGGGCTAATATGGGTATTTAGCGACTGTTTCTGCTCGTTAGGATTATAGGGATTATGTGATGTTTTACCTGCCAGGCTTATGGGGGCCAGTTCAGGTTATGGCTTGTTATGTGCTTATATTTTATTTTTATAGGGAGATAAGGTATTATGCTTGTATTTGTCCCTTGCCCTTTTTGTTCAATACTTATACTCCAGTTTCAGCTTTCAGTTTACCTTACATTCTAAGTAAATTATTTTGTAATTACGTCCCTTGTCTTAGGGTGCTGCATTCATGCTTGCAGGTCCTGAGCGATGAGTAGAAAGACCTGCCGAGTAGCACAGCTGCCGATCCAGCAGATTAGTTGAATCCTTTCTTCCATGGGTTGCCAGAGTCCAGAGGTTTGCTTATTTTCATTTTAAAGCTTTTGGGTAGGCCGGGGCCGTGTCCCAACCAACTGTTATATTCTTAAAGGCTTGCAGACTAGTGTGTTGAGTTGTATAGACGCGTTATTGGCCATATTGGCCTTGCATTCTTGTTTGCTAATTATTGATAGCTTTTGGACATATTGTTAGATAAATACCTATTTTTAGCGTCTGTATAGAGATTCATGGTGGTATTGACGGCCCACATAGCATTTATGCTTTCCTAAATACCGTGGTAGCCTTGACGGCCCAAACAGGCTTCCGTGCTAGTTGGTTATTACTTTATATAAACTATTGAGAATAGCTATTTTCTTTGCAGAGCTGTTGATAGGGGCCTTGCCGGCCTAGGGCTTATTTTTAAGCCAAGATTACTTGTTTGTTGTATTTACTATGGGTGGCTGCCATGCTTCATTAGCAAGTGGCTCAGCAAGGTCGGCTCAGACCTATGTTTTGGGTTGTGGCACACTATACATGGGGCTCAGCTTGCCCCGCCTCCCAAATCTCATCACGCCCTTCATGGGAAACACACGGAGAAACACTCTATCACCAAGTGAGAATCTTAAAGGCCACCGCCTATGATCATCATAACTCATGTGTCTCTCTAACCCATCCAAAGTCTATCCTGAATCACCCTCACCTCTCCAAAGCATCCTGAAGCAAGTTTGTACATGCGATCTAGGCTTTGTAGACTCAAACTGACCAACCGAAAGCGACAACTCCTACTATACAGTCTAGGCTCTGTAGACTCAAACGAACGTGACTGATGCTATGCAATTGAGAAAGGCAAAATCTCAAGACTCTCCAAATGCGGCCTATTGCATGCGAACGTTAATGGCAATATCTGCCTGGATCGGATAATGTACATCAGTTGGTTTTGGCAAATGCAAAAGTCTTTGATGGGGTGCCCAAAATTTGTTCTAAACCCCGTATGTAAATAAAATATGCTACCCTACAAAATTCAAGATTCTGAACATAAAAAGAAGTTGAAACTTCCATCTGAGGTTATCTCGACATAACAAAGAAGTTGGAAATTCCATGAGAGGTCTCAGAATTAGCCTGGAAGCCTTGTGATTTGCAAGAAAGGTCCTTCTAAACTATACTCGACATTCTAGAGCTAACGAAACCATTAGAATGGCATTTCGAGGCGGTCTTCCTAAACTTTTAATCAAATTCAACCATTCAAGTTTCAAAAACATCAAAACACGAAAACTTGCACAGAATTTAAACGAACAACTACGTGATCGAACAGTCACTCCCATCAAGTCATAAATGACTTGGGATCACTATAGGAATACTCTAAGAGATGAAAATAAGGCATTATATAGAAATAACCTTGAGGCACATTACAACATCTACTACTAAAAAGGATTATTGTCCGCGAAAGTAAGAGTCAAGAAGTACCTGAAAGCTCAATCAAGCGGGGAAACTACTCACTCATGTCATGCTTGGTCTCCTAGGTAACCTCCTTGACTGGATGATGGCTCCAACAGGCCTTAACCAGAAAAATGGCTCTCGACCACAACTGCCACACATCTATATCTAGAATAGCAATAGGCTCCTCTACAAAGGTCAAATGGTCATCCAACTCAATCAAATCATACCATAGTACATGGGACTCATCATGGACATACCGACACAACATAGGAACATGGAAAATCGGGTGAATTGCTGAAATTGCAGGAGGTAGAGCTAACTCATAAGCGACATCACCAATAGTTTGAAGAATCTCAAAAGGACAAAGATACCTCGGCTATGCTTGCCTCACCTCCCAATAGTCATGACACCTTTCATGGGTGACACATGAAGGAATACCCAGCTACAACCTCCAAAGCTCAACTGTCAATGCCTACGATCAGCATAACTCTAGTTCCTACGATGAGAGCCAATTATCAACCTAAAACTCTAAGTCTCGCCTCCTAAAATCTGCATCTGATTTTTGACAGCTATGGGCAATCAAAAACTGCTAATTAACTTAACCTAGTAAACAACCGGATGTATTAAGGCTTGTTCAAATAACCCTGATTCTCCAACATTAAATCAACCAAGAGGGGATCTACCTTTTCATCCATATAAAGCCTCATACAATGGCATATCGATGCTAGACTGATAGCTATTATTATAAGCAAACTCGATAAGTGGCAAATGATCATCCCATTTTCCATTAAAATCTAGCACACACGCCTGTAACATATTCGTACGTTCAGCTTGGTAATCAGTTTGAGGATGAAATGTTGTACTAAGGTTTACGAGCATCCCTACGCCCTTCTAGAAAGATTTCCAAATATATGTTGCAAACAATGGCCCTTTATATAATTTAAACAATACATGAACACCATGCAATCTAACAATCTCTCTAATGTGTAGCCTTGTAAAATCTAGAGCTTAAAATTTCGTTTTGACCGGCAAGAAATGGGATGATTTTGCCAGTCTGTCGATAATTACCCACATAGAATCAAACTTCTTTTTCGAGCGAGTTAAACCTATAAAAAAAGTCCACATTTATTGCCTCCCAATTCCATTATGGAACGGGAATATCTTGATTCAGCCTACTTGATTTCTGGTGCTCGACCTTCACCTACTAACAGTTAGGACAATGTGCCACGAACATAGCAATATCTTTCTTTATCCAAGGCAACCAGTAAATCTCTTTAATATCATCATACAACTTCATAGAACCTGGGTGAATAAAACATCGAGAATAATATCTTTCTATAATAATCTGTTGTTGAAGATATATAATATCTAGAACACACAATTGATCACTATATCAAAGGATTTTTTCTTCTTCTATAGTAATTGCTAAAGACTCCATCTATTGGGCTTGCTAACCTGAGTAATCTATGACCTTCTGTCGGGGTCATGGGTTTAAGATAAGTATTCATGACACCAATCTTCTGCATATCAACCTGTATACAACCATTTGATACAACATGGCCCAAGAAATCTCTTGAATGTAATAAGAACTCAGAGGATGAGAGCTTAGCATACAATCTTTAACCTCAGAATACCTGAGTTACTACTCAGATATTGTCCATATGATCTCCCTTTAATCATGAATATACCTGAATCTCATCAAAGAACTTAATCATGAACATGTGTTAAATGGCCTATATATATATTGTTCATCAGGTCTCTAAATACTATAAGGACATTCATACATTCTAAAGACATTACAAGAAACTTAAAAAGACCATATATGGTTCTGGTTGACGTCTTCAGAATATCACTCTCCCAAACTCACACGTGATGGTAACCTGAACTTAAATCAAACTTTGAGGAACATCGGGCACCCTATAGCTAGTCAAAAGAGTAATCAATCCTTGGCAATGTATATTCATTCTTTATAGTTGCCCTATTCAACTGTTGGTAGTCTACACACATGCTCAATGAACCATCATAATTCCGCATAAACAATACTGGCGGACCCCATAATGATACAATTGTCCTGATGAAGCCCTTATCTAATATGTCTTTTAACTGCTCCTTCAATTCCATTAATTCTACTAGTGCGATCTTGCATGGTGGAAATGATATCAATTGGACTTTTAGTAATCTTAGTTTATCAAAAGTTTAGTCACCTGGTCATTCATTGGTTTTTATGTGAGTTTTACTATTTTTGGAGCTTTTGAACCATAAATGATCAATTTTGATTTAAAAGTTCAAGAAGATGACCACATAATCCAATTATGACGATTCCATTAGCTCTTGAAGGGTCATTTGAGGCTAGTAGCATGGTCGACAAGACTCTTGAGACTTTCATAGTGAGTATGTGCAATTATGCATTTTAACTTTCAAGTTAAAGCCTAAGTTTGACTTTACTCAATATTCTGAGTAAACGAGCTCGAATGAGAATTTCATTAGCACGGTTAGCTCTTAATATTGAATTTGGTCTAAATGATCCTTCATTTGGATCCTGAGGTTTTCGGGCTAATTTAGAGCCTCCTTGTTGATTTTGGCTTAAAGTGGTGTTCGGGTGTGGGACCTATTTTCTACCGAGATGATCTCGTATGGGAATTTCGACTGCTTCATTTGGTCTAGAATATCGAATTTGGTAGGGTTGCATATCTTGTTAGCTTGCACGAGGTTCTGAATGAATCTCGGGCTCCTCATCATAAAATTTGGAGTTTAAGCAAACTAGTTGATGTGCTGATATCTGGCGCAGGCTTTTACCGACTAGATCTCGGCTATTTATAGTAAGAATTTGCAGCCTCATTTCATATTTTCAAAAGGCAATTTCTACCTCATCTCAACTTCGATTTGTGTTATTCAATGTCATGTGTGATCGTTGGGATCTTGGCTACATGGTGGAGTGATCGAGAGCTGTTGAAGGACCTATATTTGAGGTGAATTTTGTGATTGAGCTGCTGCCCCATATATTTATGTTACTTCACTTGTTTATTGTTTCAATGTTTTGTTGTGGCCTGTTTTAGGCCTCGAATTGTGTTCTCTTTGGAATAGAAGTTCAAGGCGTAGTTTAGGACCTCTTGAAGGAGTCAATTCTAGAAATTGCGATGTAGGTACAACAATTCCCATTTAACTCCAAAATAATCCATCTTTGTTTTATGTATTTTTAGTGTCTAAATTACCGTACTTAAAATGTGATTCTATTTTTCATAGCGTGGCAGTGTTCGGAGGCCATTTTGAAAAGAAAAGCTTCAACCTTGTGATTTGAAGCGCACTAGATCGGTCTACAGGTAAGATACAACTTCCTTTCTATTTGGATTTAGGAGAAAAGTGTGAATTCATGACGATTAGCGTGAATTGGGGGTAGGTACCTAGTTATTTTTTCTTTTATTTTAGAGACCATATTTTAGGATTTATCAGCTTCATTCTGAGGGTAGTACCATGATTAGATAGGGATTTTATGTGTGTTGTATCATGCTATGTGATATAATTGTATTACCTTTTGTGTTCGGAAGAATGTTCTGCCTTAGTCTAGGATAGGCTAGTGATGCCTTAGACTTTTCCACCTTGTATTTTCTTTTCGAACGAACTAGGTTACTGTAGATTGGAATAACATACTTTATTATGGAAGTATGAGCTTTAGTTGAGGTGTTTGCACAGCTTTTTAGACCTTATATTCTCTCTCCCCATCTCTGTCTTTGATGCATTACCCGAGGTTTGTGGTAGAAAGAGGATTGGAGATTGAGTCGTACTAGGCTGGGAGCCTTCTATTGATACCTTTATGTGGACGGCGTTCCATAATGACGTAGTATTAATATTGGAATCCTCTCCAGAGTCGATAGGACCTTTTTCACTCTTGCTAGCTATGTTGGGAGTTGACTGGACACTATGATTATTTTCTAATCGAGGGTGGTACTACGGTTTGAGGCCGTTATCCTTAGTACGAGGTTGATTTTCTATTGTTTGAGGCCGTTACTTCTTTGGGACCGTATCACCCTTGGGTTCGAGGCTTGGTTTAGCATTTTTGGACTTGGAATTGGGTGATTTATCTTTTTAGTCATAGCTATTATGTGTATGTGTCGGGCTTATGGGGTTCGTTCAGGTTTTTATTTAAACTTGCTCATGAGTGTACCTTTTAGGCTTATGGGGGTCTAGTTAGATTTAGTTTAGTTGTAGCTAGATTTACTTTTGTATGCTCGTGTTCTTTCTTTCCTACTTTGACATTTGTTTGTGTCTAGATTCTAAACTTTTAAGATTATTTTCACCTTTCTTGCTCGGTCGGCCTATAATGTCTACTGTGTACCTTTATTTTTGTACATATGCTACGATCCGCATCTTTTTGTGATGCCAGTCATAGTACCAGCTACTAGCAGTGATCCTTCGTGTCGTCTTTTGTAGCTTAGGGATACTGAGGGTGAGCACTTGGCGTCCTGGACCAGCTTGTCTCCTTCTTTTCATATGTTAGCTTGTCTTTTGACTTTGAGACGGCTTATTGTGGTCCAGTTTTGGGACTTGTATTTATCTTGTTAGACAGCTCTATACTCATGACTTCTAGGTTCAAGAAAGGTATCAATTGTATTTAGAGTTTTTGGTTTTTCTTTTGTTTCTATCTTTTCTTATTATTAGTGTTATTTCCTATGTAGTTCCATCCTTGTACCTTGTAGTGGTCATTCTGAGTATGGGTTGGCATACCTACTTGTGAGTTATAAGTAGGTGCCATCATATCTCGAGGGATTTGGTCGTGAAAAAAAAAGAGCAAAACATAATACCCACTAAATAAATCACACCCAACCCATAATTACACCCTAGAGTTTTGTATTTCGCCACCCATAAGAAAAAAGTAACGAAATCATGCCTATCATGTAGGTAGCCATGGATGTGATGAAATTAAGCAATTATAATCAACACCCACTTTGATTTCAACCTCAAATTGTCAAATTCAAGAGCTTAGTTTAAACCCCAAAACTAAAGATGTTTTTTACAAGGTAGAATATTTCTTAGTCTAAGAGAAACTCTAAGCTGAAGACTCACAATAAATTTCCTTTCAAAATCTCTTTTAATCTCTCTCGTTTTCTCTAATTATAATTTCCCAAAATTCATTGCGTGACAACTTCTGTGATGTTAGTCAGGCTCGCTAAGCTGATTGGGCGGATCGTTGTTTTTTCCTTAGCTCGCCCTTCTCTTGCTTTAGGCTTTATGTGTTTGAACCTCAGTCGGCAGGCTAGTTTGAGTCTGCCTTTCACATTTGGTGGACCGCCAAGTACCACCTTTATTTGCCTTTCAAGCCTTCATATCTTGTCCAAGTTCTGTCACCTTCGGCGAAGGTCACGTAGTTTGCGCTTTGCATTCGGTGAGTCGCCATTCCTCTTTAAGTTCGCCGACCTGCCTCAGTTAATTCAAGTGTTGAGCAGTGTCACTTTGGGTGAGGTCGTGCTAGTTTGTCAATCCGTCTATCTAGTTAGGCAATCAAAAGTGTGAAGTTTACACTTCTTTCCATATTTTGGCCTTTCTTGCAAGTATTTATCCTCTCTTCGTTCCTTAGCCTTCATAGATGTAAATCATCAAAATATCACCATAGAAGGACATAATTAGGCATTCAGGACACTAATTGTTGAACAAAATAGATCTCAAATGAGTGTAAATCTACCACTCATCAAGCTGCCAGCCTCTTAGTTTTAGCTTTAATGGTGTTTTTCTTGCATGTTGTTGTTTGCTATATTCCGAGCCCTGAATTGTTTACCATTTTATATACAAGTTTGGGAAGTTTAAAGTGACATTTTGATGGAGTCAGTTTTAGAATTTCCAGCGCAGGTCTAACATTTCCTATTTTTACTTGAATCTTGGTCTGTATTTGATTAATGTGATTTTGATGTCTAAATGACCATCTTGATGTTATGATCCTAATTTTGATAGCTTGGTAGAATTCGGAGGCTATACGGAAGGGAAATACTCTAGAACGGTGAATTTGGAGCACAAACAGTCTACTTTGAAGTAGGCTACAACTTCAAGACTTTTAGAATGATCTTGAGAATGAGAATGGACGTTTATTTGTGTGAATTTGGGTTGGTAAATAGTGATCATGCTTAGTTACTTAGAATTCACGTTTTAATCTTATTTCAGGTATTTCAAGACCGTTTGCATGTTGTCTTCTTTTATTTTTGATCATTCCTACCTTGTGTTATATGTTGAACATTTTATGGATTATGTTGAGAGCATGTTTGGCCTTAGTCTAGGTGTTGAATCACGCTTCCCTTAGAAGTGCATGATTTGGAGCCAATAGGCCGTAGTTCGTCTCCAATGTCGTATAGGATAGCTTACCTCCTTGTAGAATTATGTACCAGACTTGGGTAAGGAAGAATGTGCCTTAGTTTAGGCGATGACTCAATTTTGATGCCCTTTTGATCCATAAATCCATTTTCTACAACCCTAGTGGTTCAGGATTGGTATTTTAAGCTCCGTTCGATGATTTGATATTGGATTTGGATCAAGCTTGAAGTATGGTATTGATTACCTTGGTATGGACTTCATTCCACCGTGGTTCTATGATGATGATTTTTGATGTCATTTTCAGCAGCTTTATGTCGCAGATTCAAGGTCTTGTCACTAATCTACAACCGCAGTCTGTGATTTTGGTTCTTATATCCTCTAAGAAGTTGATACATTTTTGCTAGATACTATTGATTACTTTGAAGGCTATCCGTGGTTCGAGGTCCGAACAATGCACTCCCTGGCTTGGATGAGCTTATTGGCTCTTTTGGAGGCTATTCACGATTTGAGTTTTGGGCTACGCTCTTTTTGACTATGGATAATTCTGTTGCCATGGTTCAATGTATGGGCTATGCATTCTCCACCTTTGGACATGCCGGGTTCTACTTCTAGTAATTTTAGCTATTATGTGTACACGTCAGGCTAATTGTAGTCTATTCAAGTTTTTATTAAAAATTTCTTATGAGTGTACCTTCTAGGCTTATTTGGTCCTGTTAGGTTTTAGCTTGTTGTTACTTACTTCATTCAATCTCTTATTACACTCATGCATTTATGTTAGTGTTCCATACATTTATTTCTGTCATGTTAAATTCTCGCTTTTCATATTGTCATTACTTTTCTTTCTCAGTTAGCCTATGATGCATATTGAGTACCTTTACTTTTGGTACTCACGCTGCACTCTACTTATGCTTTCTGATGCAAGTCCGAGAACCAATTATCAGCATTGAGATTGATCCTGCAGTTGTTGTAATCGTAGGCAAGGGTGAGCACATGGAATTTCGGAGCTTACATGTGTTCATCTATATTTTGATGACTAGTCTTTTATATTTTGAGACATGTCTTTGTACTTGGGTCAACTTTTTGGACATGTACTCTTTTATTTAGCAGTCCTGAACTTGTGACTTCCATGTTTTGGGATGGATATTTTGATTTATGTATGCATTGGTTTTCTTCTGCTATCTCTTTATTTCTTTTGTTAAATAGTTATTTCAGCTTTGATTCTTCTTTTACACCTATTACATGTTTTTTTGGGTTACGAGTCGACTTACCTACTGGTGGATTATAGTAGGTGTCATCATAACTAGAGAAATCAAATTGTGACACCTTGGGTTGCTCGTGTCCTTATTGTAAAGAAGAAAGATGGGACTATGCGGATGTGTATCGTTTACAAACAGTTGAACAAGATGATGGTGAGGAATATGTATCATATTTCTCATATAGATGATTTTTTTTCATCAGCTTCATAATGTCGTGGTGCTTTATAAGATTGACTTGAGATTTGGTTCTCATCATGTAACACTCCGAAAGTTGTTAAGTCAAAAGGAAATGGAAAATTCAGATTTTTGGGACTGAAGAAGGTTCTGCGAGTCCATCCAACGAATTGTAGGAAGTTCTACAGGCCGTAAAAAGGGAGTCGTAGACTTGGAGATGAGTTCTTTGAATTTCAAGTTTTTGAAGTTGGACCTATGAATGAACAAGACGGTCGTAGGATGGTTGATGAGTCGTAGATGGGTTCCATAGGAAGGTTCTAGACTTAGTGAAATTTTTTACTTGAACTTAAGTTTAACGGATGGGGTCTATGGACCATAGGAATTTAGACGGACCGTAGAAAGGTCTTGTGGAAAGTAAGGTGAATTTTGAGTTTCTGAAGATTGTTCTATGGTTGACCAGTATGGGCATTAGAAAGTTCTACGGATTATAGGAAGCATCCAACAATTATTTTTAAGGGTATTTGTGTCTTTTCCTATGCATTAAATAACAATACTATGTCGTTTTACCCCTATTTCGATGTCCTATAAGTACCTTTCAACCCTTAAAACTACTCCAACTCTCTCATTCACAAAAACCCCCAAATCCCATCAACGTTCATTTCCCTAAATCTCTCTCAAGAACTATGAAGAAGAAGCTAAGGTTTCCAAGTCAAGTCTCCAATTCCTCCATTTCTTTTGGGCTTTGAATAGCAAGGTATGAAGGGCTTCATCAATGGGTTCCATTCACCTATTTTGCCACAAGGTTTCTCAATTCTCAGTAGTTCAATTTCTCCAAAATTTATTTGGTTTAATTTAATTCTCCATGGGTTTTAGTTGTGTTAATCCAATTGTTCGATTTTGATTGTATTATGATTGTTTTGACTCAATTACATGCTTTCCAATTGATTTCACATGTACACATGCATTGATCATGATTTTGACTTTGAACTTTTAAGGACATGAATTGATGAAGGAACTATGAATCTATGAATGATGTTTTCATAAAGTTATGCATAGTTTAAGAAAAGAAATATATTATGATCTAAGTTACTTTAAGATAAGAATCAATGAAATTGTGAAAGGTTTTCTCACATTAAGAAATCATGATTGGTGAAAGGTTTTTCCACACATAGTTTACTCTATGATATTTTAAGCTTGGACTAGTAACTTAATTGTGCTTTCCATGGATGATGATAAGTTTAAGTTATGACTATTCCGTTGAGATTTTTACTTAACATTGAGAGGATAGTGAGTTGGAGGCTCTCCCGTTAGTAGATGCGGGGTCTCTAGTAGGTATATCGATGTCCCTAACTACGAGGCCCTATATGTTTATCCTAGAAAGACATAGCTAGTGGATCCACCTAAGCTAGAACTTTAAGGTCTTTGCCTTGGCAAGCAAGGACATCTCTTGTTTATGTGGGAGCAAGACACCGGATTCCAAGTTATAGCTCACGTGGTCAATGTCTGTTTATAGTTAATATCCCACAAAATGAAATAAGTTGTTCTTAATGGTTTTATGAAGCTTTACTCATGAATTTAAGATGCAATGACCATGTTCATTATTTATGATGTATCTTTAAAGATATTACTATGTTTAGCTTTGTCATGCATGTCATGTTTTTGATTATGTACTCTTATGATAATATTTTACATTTTATGCATATCCCTCAAACTTAGTACATTACATGTACTATTGCATACTTGTGCCTATATTGTTTAATAATGTAGGGTTTAACACTTCCTCTCTTTTTGGTCGTGGCTAGTTGGTAACTATTTGGCTAACCGAGGATGAAGGCGTGGTCTCTTCATGTCCCAAGGAACATGTCATATTCTTTATGTCTTCCTTAAGTTTTTAGTTCTTAGATATTATACGTTATGTAAGGGTTACATCCCAACCACTCTTTTCGATAAACTAAAATGGCTTGTCAAGAATATTCTAGATTTCTGCTTTTATGTCAAATTTTCCTATTCATATGAGATTCCCTACTTTTGTCTATTATATTGTGTATATGTATGTCAAGTGTTTTGTGTAGGGTCTCTTGGGGTTTAATACGCTATGTCACGTCAAGGGTGTCTTCTGGAACAGGATGAAGAAGAATATTGTGGAATTTGTGACTAAATGTTTTAATTGTCAACAAGTGAAAGTTGAGCATCAAAAAACTGAGAGATTTCGCTCAAGACATTAGTATTCCTACATGGAAGTGGGATTATTTTAACATGGATTTCATTACATTTTTACCTTGCACTCATCGACTGTTTGATTAGATTTGGGTTATTGTGGATCGAATGACGAAATTGGCTCACCTTCTTTCTGTTAAGACCTAATTTTCAACAAAGGAGTATCCCAAGCTCTATATTAGAGAAATGGTGAGGTTTCATGGAGTGCCCTTGTCCATTATCTCCGATCATGGTACTGAGTTTACATCTCAATTTTGGAAATCATTTAAGAGAGGTCTTGGTACTCAAGTGAAACTTAGCAAGGCTTTTCATCCTCAGACCGATGGACATCCGAATGTACCATTAAGACTTTGGAAGATATGTCAAGAGCTTATGTGATTCATTTCAAGGGTAATTGGGATGACCATTTGCCTTTGATTGAGTTTTCTTGTTATAATAGCTATCATTCTAGCATTGGGATGGCTCTGTTAGAGGATTTCTATGGTAGGAGGTGTAGGTCTCCTATTTGTTTGTTTGAAGTTGGTGAGGTTGCTTTGATAGGGCCTGAGTTGGTACATGAGGCTATGGAAAAGGTTCTATTTATTCATGAGAGGTTGAAAACGACTCAAAGTTAACAAAAGTGTTATGCCAATTTTAGAACCAGAGAGATTGAATTTTAATGTTGATGATTGGGTCTACTTGAAAATTACACCCATGAAGGTTGTAATGAGATTCGGAAAGAAAGTGAAGCGTAGTCCCCGCTATATGGGCCCATGTAAAATTTTGAGGCATATTGGGAAAGTTGCTTATGAACTTGAATTGCCTAATGATATAGCAACGGTACATTCGGTATTCCATGTCTCCTTGTTGAAAAAGAGTGTTTGATATCCAACGTCCATAGTGCCTTTAGAAGGTTTGTGAGTCAAATAGAATATTTCTTATGAAGAGGTTCTGGTTGAGATTTTAGACCGGCAAGTCCAAAAATTGATAAATAAAGAAGTTGCTTCCGTGAATGTTTTTTGGAGGAATCAATTAGTTAAGGGTGCTACAAGGGAGGATGAAGCCAATATGATGTTTCGGTATCCTCATCTCATTCCCTCCGCTCTTATTCTAGCTTGAGATATTAGTTCTTGGTGGTTCATTCTTTCTGATTCATGCGTTTTTAGTCATTGTCATGTTTCCAAATGCATGCATGTTTATGAAAACTTGATTTTTGATGTTATGATTTTACTTAGAGTGATTCTCCATGTTTATGTGCATTTTAATGAGTTGCATTCAAGTTGGGTTGTTAGTTTCTCTCCTACTGTATTCATGCTAGCTTGACTCCCATTCGAGGACAAATGTTCCCAAAGAGGAGATATTGTAACACCCTGGAAGTTGGAAAATCGAAAGGAAGAGAAAAATTCAGATTTTTTGCACTAAAGTAAGTTCTACGAGTCCAACCTACCAGCTGTAGGATGTTTTACGGGCCGTGGGAAGGGAGTTGTAGATTGGAGATGAGTTTTTGGAATTTCAAATTTCTAAAGTTTGGCCTACGAATGAACAGGATGGGTCATATAATGGTTGATGAGTCGTAGATGGGTTCCATTGGAAGGTTCCATACTAAGTGAAATTTTGGACTTGAACTTGGGTTTTACGGATGGGGTCTACAGACGGACCATAGAAAGGTCTCACGAAAAGTAAGGTCAATTTTGGATTTCTAAAGTTGATTCTACAGTTGACTAGTACGGGCCGTAGAGTAGGTCCAAACTGTAGGAACTATCCGGCACTTAATTTAAAGGGTATTTGGGACTTTTCTGATGCATTAAATTCATATACTATATCATTTTACCCCTATTTCTACGTCCTATAACTACCCTTCAACCCTTAAAACTACACAAACTCCCTCATTCAGAAGACCTCGAAATCCCATCCATATTCATCACCCCCAATTCTCTCTCAAGATCAAGGAAGAATAAACTAGGGTATCCAAGTCAAGTCTCCAATTCCTCCATTGCTTTTGGGCTTTGAATAGCACGGTATGTAGGGCTTCATCAATGGTTTCCATTCACCCATTGAGCCCCAAAGTTTCTAAATTTTCCAAATTCCGTTTCTCAAAAATTGATTGGGTTTAATTCAACTCTCCATGGGTTCTAATAGTGTTGATCCAATTGTTAGATTTTGATCTTATTATGATTGTTTGACTCAATTACATGCTTTCCAATTGATTCATATGGACCAGTGCATTTATCATGATTTTTACTATGAACTCTTAAAGACATGAATTGATGAAGGAACTATGAATCTATGAATGATGTTTTAATGAAGTTATGCATGATTTAAGAAAAGGAATATTATAAAATCAAGGTTGCTTTAAGAAAAGAATAAACGAAATTGTGAAAGATTTTCTCACATTAAGAATTCATGATTAATGAAAGGTTTTCTCACACATGGTTTAAGGAGCTACTATATGATGTTTTAAGCTTGGACTAGTAATTTAATTATACTTTTCCATAGATGATGATATGTTTCTGTTATGTGAATTTCGTTCAGAATTTTACTTAGCATTGAGAGGATTTGAGATGGAGACTCTCCCGTTAATAGATGTTGGGTCTCTTATAGCAATCTCCTTTTACCTAACTGTAATACCCCAGCTTTCCAAGGAATGAAAATGCAGAATTTACCTATAGGCAGTAAACTACGGAGGCCACTTACAGGCAGTAGTCAGGTTGACGGGCCGTAGGTGACGAGCCGTCAATGGCTCTGTCAATTTCAGTAATTCTCAGTCTCTGAAGTGTGATCTACGGAGTAGCGGGATGGATCGTGAGTCAGTTGACGGTCCGTAGAAAGTAACTGTAGATGTCCCCCAGACTTGGTTAAATTCTTGAACCTCAGGTTGTGGTCTACGATTGAGGTGTATGGTCCGTATATGAACCTACCAACCGTAGATTAAAACCGTCGTTGCAGGGTCCCTAGATACCAATTCTCTAAATCATTTGGCGGTTCAACAGGACGGTCCGTCAATGGATGTACGGACCGTAGGTCCTGACCGTAGATGGGCCCCGACAGTTTTAATTAAGGGCTTTTTGGTCTTTTCCCTGGTTAATTCCCTAATTAACTAAGTCGGTTCTACCCTTAATGAAGGTCCTATATATAGTTCTCTATACCTAAATCACTTCATTCTAACTCATTCCCTAAATTCACCTCTAAAATATTTCTCTCTCTAAAAGAAATCCTCTGTAGCTCAAGGAAGAAGAAGAATCTAAGTCCTCCATTGAAGATCACCCAATTTCCTCCAATTTCTAGTGGGCTTTGCTAAGGTATGATGGTATTTACCAATGGAGTGGCTTCCTCCATTGGGCCCTTCCTTTTCTTCATGAATTTCAGGGTTCAATTCCCTTCAAGTAAGCTAGGGTTTGATCAATTGTTATGGGTTCTTCAAGTATGAGTTCATTTACTCATTTAATGCTTTGTAGTGTACGATCAAGAGTGCGTAAAGTAATTTAGTGCACGATCTAGCGTGAATTACATGTCTAATTGTAATTATTGCATGAACCCCCATGATCCCAAGTAAATTCTCCCCAATTTGATAATCTATGCCTTGATTGTTGGGTTGAGATATGAATTGATGGAATTGATGGATCATATATGAAACTGAGCATGAATTTAGTTTTAATTGGGGTTAGTTGCATGAATTTAGCATGTTCAAGTAAAAACCATGATTTTCCTCTTTTATGTGGGTTATTTCTAGTATGACTAAATTGCCTTGATTATGACTTTTAAGAGCTAGCTTGCATTGAATTGCATGGTTTAAAATAAAGGCAACATGAACCCATTAGCTATGAAGAAAAAGCATGATAGAATCATGAAGAAAGAGGTTTATAAAATCAAGCATGTTTTATATGAAATCTATGATATGTTCATGTTGAGTCTTGAAAGGGTTTTCTCATATAATGCTCAACCTATGCTTGTGAAAGGTTTTCTCACATGTAATGATTCACAACTTGTTAAAACGTTTGCTTATCTAAAATTGAATCAAGAGCTTAAAGAAGCTATTCGAGGGGTGTAAGCTGGGACAAGTCCATGAAAGAAGAAACAGTCAATGAAGTAAGCTTGGACTAGTCCATGATATGTGAAGTCATGTTTAGCTTGGATTGGCAACCCCTGTTGTGCCTTTCCATGGATATCAATTTTTATGATTGTATAGTGGGAATTATGCATAGAATCGAGTGAACGGGTGACAAGTCCCCATATGTCCTATGCCTATGTGCCCCCATAGGTGGTCTTTAACAGGCCCATATTATATCAGCTTGGCTAGTGGATCCACGTAGGCTATGGTTCAGGATTCTACCTTGGCAAGTAGAATTGCCCTTTTTCGGTGTAGGACAGACACCGGATTCCATGTTGATTTATTCCATGGTCTATAGATCGCTTTAAAGCTTTTCCCACAACTCAGCTTGCACAATGGTGCATGGGTTACTAAAAGTAAAGTAAAGAAAAAAAGTGTGATAGAAAGATGATTTAGCTTGCTTTTACCATTGTTTATGCTTTATGCTAATTGCTTATATGCCTTATCATGTTTAGCTTGGACAATTGCATGTCATGTTTATATCTCAGTTTCTAGCATGTTTTATGAGTTTATATACATTGCTATCATACTTAGTACTTTATTGTGCTAACGCATACTCTTGCCTGCATCAACTTCTTTGGTGTAGGACGTGGCAGTTCTCCTACTCGTGGCTAGAGCATTGACTTAGAGTTGAGAAGAAGACTTGGTGAGTCCTTATCCATCCGAGGACATATCCTTGTTGGATTTTTCTTTTATTTCTTTCCTTATGTTTGATATTGTATTGGGCTACGTCCCCGATCACTTTTATTTGTATTCTATGATATTAGGAGGCTTTCGAACATGAATTGTAGACTTCCGCTATTTTGAGTAAAGCTTTGATATAAAATGCTCTTTTGAACTCTTACTTCTTTATTATCTTGTATGTGATGTATGCTAAGGGATTGTATGAGGCCTCTCAGGGTCTTGTACGCCGTGTTACATCTAGGGGCTACCCTGGGTCATGACAAACTTTGTATTCAGAGCACAAGGTTTTAGAAAGATTCTAGGATGTCTCATAAGCTGCATCGAGTAGAGTCTTGTTCATGGGTGTGAAGCGCGCCACACTTATGAATGAGAGGCTACAAGATGTTTAGGAAACTTCACTTCTTTTATTACTTTTGAGTCGTGCCATAGAGTTTAACTCTATATCTCTCTCCTAATCACCTATCCTACGCGTTTTAGGATATGTCATCTCGAAGGGCCTACACTACGAGGAATGAAAGAGAGAATGAAAGGCAACGAGCTCCTCCTCAAGCTCTACAACCTCCGGCTGACCCTTTGGCTGAGCAAGTGACCCCTGCTAAATTTAGGGCTTCTTTCCAAGCTTTGGCCCAAGCCGTGACAGCCCAAGCCAATAGAGAAGTAGTGGTTCTCGTGAACCCAAATGTGGTTACGACGGCGTAGAGGGTGAGAGACTTTACAAAGATGAATCCTCAAGAATTTCATGGCTCTAAGGTTGAGGAGGATCCTCAAGAGTTTATTGATGAAGTTTATAAAGTGTTGATGATAATGGGTGTGACACCGGAAGAGAAGGCGGGGTTGGCCGCTTATCAACTTAAAGGTGTTGCCCAAACTTTGTACAATCAATGGAAAAGTGAAAGGGCTCATGATGAAGGTCCCATAGGATGGGAGAGGTTTAAGAGTGCTTTCCTCGATCGATTCTTCCCTCTTGAGAAGAGAGAGGCTGAGGTTCTTGAGTTTATTAATCTTCGTCAAGGGAGTATGAGTGTGAGAGAATATGCATTGAAGTTCACACAATTGGCTAGATATGCTCCGTCCATAGTTGCCGACCCATGGGTAAGAATGAGCAAATTTGTGTTGGGAGTGTCCGACATGTTGGTGAAAGAGTGCCGCACTTCCATGCTTGTGCATGACATGGATATTTCTCACCTTATGGTTTATGCCAAACAAATTGAAGAAGAAAAGCTTAAAGGGAGATCTAGAGAGACTAAGTGGGCTAGAACCAGAGATGGCAACTTTTCTCATGCAAAATCTCATGGACGTGCTCATTCAAGATTTCTCCAAAGGTTCTCTAATAAAGGTTCTTCAAAGGCTCCTCAGAGATCCAACAATGATAGGGTGCCAAACCCTAAGCCTCAAGGAGGGAACGGTGGTGGATCTTCTTTTCCTATTTGTAAGAGATGTGGGAGGAGGCATGAAGGAAAATGCCTAACTGGTTTGGATGATTGCTATACTTGTGGTAAGGCTGGTCACAAGATGAGAGATTGCCCATCTCTCTTGGCTAAAGGAAGAGAGGGTAAGAAAGCTGTCCCAAGTAGTTCGGATTCAGGTGCTCTTAAGCAAAACAAATTTTATGCACTTCAGGCTCGTCATGAGCAAAAGAACTCACCCGATGTGGTCACCGGTACGTTGAAGGTTTTCCATTTTGATGTCTATGTCTTGTTAGATCCTGGTGCTACATTGTCCTTTGTGATGCCTTATGTAGCCATGTGGTTCAATATTTTACCGGATATGTTGCTAGATCCTATCCTTGTTTCTACTCCGATAGGAGAGTTTATCTTAGCTAAGAGGGTTTATAGAGGTTGGTGCATTTCCTTATCCCATAAAGTTACTCTTGTCTATCTCACAGAGCTAGATATGCTAGATTTCGATGTCATTCTTGGGATGGATTGGTTGCGTGCTTGTTATGCTTCTATTGATTGTAGGACCAGAGTGGTCAAGTTTCAGTTCCCTAATGAGCCTATCCTAGAGTGGAAGGGGGGAAATTCTATGTTTCATGGTAAATTCGTTTCTTATCTAGAGGCTAGAAAGATGATCTCTAAGGGTTGTATTTATCATCTAGTTAGGGTGAGGGATGTAGATTTTGAAACCCCTACTCTTGAGTCGGTCCCCATTGCTAGTGAGTTTCCGAAAGTGTTTCGCGATGACTTGCCCGGTATTCCTCCTGAAAGGGAAATAGACTTCGATATTGACCTTCTCCCAGATACACAACCTATCTCTATTACTCCTTATAGAATGGCTCCGGCGGAACTTAAAGAGTTGAAAGAGCAACTAAAAGATTTGTTGGATAAGGGTTTCATCCAAACAAGTGTTTCCCCATGGGGTGTTGTGGTATTGTTCGTGAGAAAGAAAGATAGTTCACTATATATGTGCATCGACTATCACTAATTGAATAAGTTTACAATCAAGAATAAGTATCCTTTGCCAAGGATAGATGATTTGTTTGACAAACTTCAAGGGGCTAGTTACTTTTCTAAGATCGACCTTCGTTCGGGTTATCACCAATTGAGGGTGAAAGAAAATGATATTTCAAAAATGGCTTTCTGAACAAGGTATGGTCACTATGAGTTCTTGGTTATGTCGTTTAGGTTGACAAATGCTCCGACCGCATTCATGGACTTGATGAATAGGGTGTTTAAGTACCTTGACATGTTCGTGATTGTGTATATTGATGATATCTTGATCTACTCAAGGAATGAGGATGAGCATGCTAGTCATTTTAGGGTTGTGTTGCAAGTCCTCAAGGATCAACAACTCTTTGCAAAGTTCAGCAAGTGTGAATTTTTGTTGAGATCCATGGCTTTTCTTGGTCATATTGTTTCCAGAGAGTGTATTGAGGTAGATCCTAAGAAGACCGAAGCGGTCAAGAATTGGCCTAGACCTTTATCACCTTCGAAGATTCGTAGTTTTTGGGTTTAGCCGGTTATTATAGGAGGTTTGTTGAGGGGTTGTCCTTAATTTCTTCTCCGTTGACGGCTTTGACTCAAAAGAAAGCTAAGTTTATGTGGTCCGAGGCTTGTGAAAGGAGTTTTCAAGAATTGAAAGACATACTTATTTTGGCCGCGATATTGACTCTACCGGAAGGAACCAATGGTTTTGTAGTGTATTGTGATGCCTCAAGGATTTGGCTAGGGTGTGTTCTTATGAAAAATGGAAAGGTGATTGCCTATGCTTTGAGGCAACTAAAGGTGCATGAGAAGAACTATCCCACTCATGACTTAGAGTTGGCAGCGGTGGTGTTTGCTTTGAAAATATGGCGACATCAATAGTATGGCGTACATGTAGATGTCTTCACCAATCATAAGAGTCTCTAGTATGTGCTTAAGCAGAAAGATTTGAATCTCCGCCAAAGAAGATGGCTTGAATTGCTAAAAGATTATGATATGAGTGTTATCTATCACCCCGGCAAGGCTAATATGGTGGCGGATGCTCTTAGTAGATTGTCTATGGGCAGTGTTTCTCATATTGAGGATGGCAAGAAAGAGTTGGTTCGTGATGTTCATAGTTTAGCCCGATTGGGTTTTCGGCTGATTGATTCCGCTAAGGGTGGAGTTACCGTTCTCAATGGTTCTGAATCTTCTTTTGTGAATGATGTAAAAGCTAAGAAAGACCTTGATCCTAATTTGGTGGAATTGAAAGAAGTGGTTTTCAAGAAGTCCACAGAGGTTTTCTTCCAAGGAGGAGATGGTATACTTCGTTACCAAGATTGCTTATGTGTTCTCGATGTTGATGATTTGAGAGGGAAAATTTTGTCGGAAGCTCATAGTTCTAGATATTCTATCCACCGGGGAGCTACAAAGATGTACCGTGATTTGTGGGAAATCTATTGGTGGAATGGCATGAAGAAAGACATTACAGAATTTGTCGCTAAGTGTCCTAATTGCCTACAAGTGAAGATTGAGCATCAGAGACCGGGAGGTTTGACCCAAGACATAGAGATTCCTACTTGGAAGTGGGAAATGTGAATATGGATTTCGTAGTAGGTTTGCCTCGCACAAGGTGACACTATGATTCGATTTGGGTTGTGGTTGATAGAATGACCAAGTCAGCCCATTTCATTCCCGTCAAAACTTCTTATTCGGTGGAGGATTATGCAAAGTTGTACATAAGGGAGATGGTTAGGCTGCATGGAGTGCCTTTATCCATTATCTCCGATCGAGGTGCCCAGTTTACTTCTCAATTTTTGAAGTCATTCAAAAAAGGTCTTGGTACTCGTGTTAAGCTTAGCACGACCTTTCACCCCCAAACCAATGGGCAAGTGGAGCGTACTATTCAAACTTTAGAAGATATATTGGGAGCTTGTGTTATTGACTTCAAGGGTACTTGGGATGACCATTTGCCTTTGATCAAGTTTGCTTATAATAATAGCTACCATTCTAGTATTGGTATGGCTCCATTTGAGGCTCTCTATGGTAGGAGGTTTAGATCTCCCATAGGTTGGTTTGAAATTAGGAAAGTTGCTTTGATAGGCCCGAGTTAGTACATGAGGCTATGGAGAAAGTTTGGCTTATTAGAGAAAGGCTGAAAATGGCTCAAAGTTGACAAACGTTTTATGCCGATGTAGAAGAAGAGAATTCTAATTTGATGTTGATGATTGGGTTTACTTGAAAATTTTACCTATAAAGGGTGTAATGAGATTTTGGAAGAAAGGGAAGCTTAGTCCCCTATGTAGGCCCATATCAGATTTTGAGACGTGTTGGTAAGATTGCCTATGAGCTTGATTTGCCTAATTAGTTGGCATCGGTGCATCCGGTTTTCCATGTCTCATTGTTGAAAAAGTGTGTTGGTGATCCGACCTCTATAGTTCCAATAGAGACTATTGGCATAAAGGATAGTCTTTCCTATAAAGAGGTTCCGGTTGAGATTTTAGACCGACAAGTCCGGAAGTTGAGAAATAAAGAAATTGCT
Organism: Solanum appendiculatum; assembly: GCA_018342035.1. Taxonomy (NCBI): domain Eukaryota; kingdom Viridiplantae; phylum Streptophyta; class Magnoliopsida; order Solanales; family Solanaceae; genus Solanum; species Solanum appendiculatum. The sequence continues at coordinate 170,913 of JAGDQO010001372.1, read as the reverse complement.
TCCGTGAAAGTTCTATGGAGGAATCAATTAGTTAAGGGCGCTACTTGAGAGGCTGAGGCCGATATAATGTCCATCTATCCTCATCTCTTTCCTTTCGATCCTCCTCTAGCTTGAGGTACCTAGTTCCTCATGGTTCATTCTTTTGGTCTAATGTGTCATAGTTGATTTCCATGATTCAATGATTTTATGCATGTTCATGAAGAGTCTAATATGATATATGTGCATTGAGTATGAGTTGAATAAAGTCTTCATGAATTTAGTGTTGAGCATGCTTTATCTTGGAGTTGATGTTTCCTCAACGGATATGTGCATTGATATGCTTGCATGTTAGGTTGGGTTGTTAGTCTGAGTTTGTCACCCTTCTCCTGATGTCAAGGTTCTCATTCAAGGATGAATGTCTCCAAGGGGGAGATAATGTAATACCCCAGCTTTCCAGCTTTCCAAGGAATGAAAATGCAAAATTTACCTATAGGCAGTGACATACGGAGGCCACATACGGGCCATAGTCAGGTTGACGGGCCGAAGGTGAGGAGCCGTCAATGGCTCTGTCAATTTCAGTATTCTCAGTCTCTGAAGTGTGATCTACGGAGTAGCAAGATGAATCGTGAGTGAGTTGATGGTCCGTAAAAAGTAACCGTAGATGTCTCCCAGACTTGGTTAAATTCTTGAACCTCAGGCCGTGACCTACGGTTGAGGTGTATGGTCTATATATGGACTTACCAACCGTAGATTGAAACGTTCGTTGCAGGGTCCCCAGATTCCAACTCTCTGAATCTTTTGACGGTTCAACAGGACGGTCCGTCAATGGATGTACGGACCATAGGTCCTGACCGTAGATGGGCCTCGACAGTTTTAATTAAGGGCATTTTGGTCTTTTTCCTGGTTAATTCCCTAATTAACTAAGTCGGTTTTACCCTTAATGAAGGTCCTATATATAGTTCTCTATACCTAAATCACTTCATTCTAACCCATTCCCTAAATTCACCTCTAAAATATTTCTCTCTCTAAAAGAAATCCTCTCTAGCTCAAGGAAGAAGAAGAAGCTAAGTCCTCCATTGAAGATCACCCAATTTTCTCCAATTTCTAGTGGTCTTTCCTAAGGTATGATGATATTGAGTAATGGAGTTGCTTCCTCCATTGGGCCCTCCCTTTTCTTCATGAATTTCAAGGTTCAATTCCCTTCAAGTAAGCTAGGGTTTGATCAATTGTTATGGGTTCTTCAAGTATGAGTTCATTTACTAATTTAATGCATTGTAGTGTACGATCTAGCATGGGTAAAGTAATTTAGTGCACGATCTAGCGTGAATTATATGTCTAATTGTAATTATTGCATGAACCCCCATGATCCCAAGTAAATTCTCCCCAATTTGATAATCTATGCCTTGATTGTTGGGTTGAGATATGAATTGATGAAATTGATGGATCGTCTATGAAACTGAGCATGAATTGAGTATGAATTGGGGTTAATTGCACGAATTTAGCATGTTCAAGTAAAAATTATGATTTTCCTCTTTTATGTGGGTTACTTCAAGTATGACTAAATTGCCTTGATTATGACTTTTAAGATCTAGCTTGCATTGAATTGCATGGTTCAAAATAAAGGCAACATGAACCCATTAGCTATGAAGGAAAAGCATGATAGAATCATGAAGAAAGAGGTTTACAGAATCAAACATGTTTTATATGAAATCTATGATATGTTGATGTTGAGTCTTGAAAGGGTTTTCTCATATAATGCTCAACCTAAGCTTGTGAAAGGTTTTCTCACATGTAAAGGATTCATAACTTGTTAAAAGGTTTGCTTAACTACAATTGAATCAAGAGCTTAAAGAAGCTATTCTAGGGGTGTAAGCTTGAACAAGTCCATGAAAGAAGAAACACTCAATGAAGTAAGCTTGGACTAGTCCATGGTATTTGAAGTCATGTTTAGCTTGGATTGGCAACCCTAGTTGTGTCTTTCTATTGATATCAATATTTATGATTGTATAGTGGGAATTATGCATAGAACCGAGTGGATGGGTGACAAGTCCCCATATATCCTATGCCTATGTGCCCCCATAGGTGGTCTTTAACAGGCCCATATTATATTAGCTTAGCTAGTGGATCCACATAGGCTATGGTTCAGGATTGTACCTTTGCAAGTAGGATGGACCTTTTTCGGTGTAGGGCAGACATCAAATTCCATGTTGAGTTATTCCATGGTCTACAGATCGGTTTAAGTCTTTTCCCACAACTCAACTTGCACAATGGTGCATGGGTTACTAAATGTAAGGTAAAGAAAAGAAGAGTAATAGAAAGATGATTTAGCTTGCTTTGGCCATGGTTTAAGCTTTATGCTAATTGCTTATATGGCCTTATCATGTTTTGTTTGGCCAATTGCATGTCATGTTTATATCTCAGTTTCTAGCATGTTTTGTGAGTTTATATGCATTGCTATCATACTGAGTATTTTATTGTGCGAACGCATACTCTTGCCTATATAAACTTCTTTTTTGTAGGATGTGGCAGTTCTCCTACTCGTGGCTAGAGTATTGACTTAGAGTTGAGAAGAAGACTTGGTGAGTCCTCATCCATCCGAGGACATAGCCTTGTTGGATTTTACTTTGATGCCTTTCCTTATGTTGGATACTGTATTGGGTTGCGTCCCTATCACTTTTATTCGTATTCTATCATATTAGAAGGCTTTGAGACATGAGTTGTAGACTTCCGCTGTTTTGAGTAAAGCTTTGATATAAAATATTTTTTTGAACTCTTACTTCTATATTATCTTATATGTTATGTATGCTAAGGGCTTGTATGTGGCCTCTCGGGGTCTTGTACGCCGTGTTACATCTAGGTGCTACCTTGGGTCATGACACTAACTACGTGCCCCCATAGGTTTGTCTTAGAAAGACGTATCTAGTGGATCCTCCTAAGCTAGAAGTTTTGTATTTGCCTTGGCAAGCAAGGACATCTCATTTCGGTGTGGGAACACGACACTGGATTCCATGTTATAGCTCACATGTTCCATGTCGGTTAATAATAAATATCTCACAAAAGGAACAAAGTTTTTCTTGAAGGTTTTATGAAGCATTACTCATGATTTTAAGATGCATTGATCATGTCCATAGTTTATGATGTTTCTTTACAGGTTTTACTATGTTTAGTTTGGCCATGCATGTCATGTTTTCAATTATGTCCGCTTATGATCATGTTTTACATTTTTATGCATATCCTACATACTTAGTACATTCCATGTACTAATGCATACTTGTTCCTACATTATTTAATAATGTAGGGTGTGACGCTTCCTCTCCTTCTGCTCATGGCTTGTTGGTGACCATATGATTGTTCGATGTTGAAGGCATGGTGAGTCATCATGTTTCGAGGACCATGTCATCTTCACTATGTCTTCCTTATGCTTTTAGTTTTCAGACATTGTACATGGTATATGAGCTACGTCTTGACCACTTCTTTTTATGTACTAGAGTGGTTTGTCAAGACTATGCTAGATTTCTTCTTTTATGTCAAATTTTTCTATTCATATGAGATTCCCTACTTTTGTCTGTTATATTGTGTATATGTATGGAAAGTGGCTTGTGTAGGACCTCTCAGGGTCTTATACACCATGTCACATCTAGGGTGTACTTTGGGTCATGACACATCACTAGAGTATTAGGGCGATGGACATCCCTAAGAGAACCTTTAAGATTCCTTACGATAATTATGAGTTCCTAGGGATGTCTGTTGGGTCGACAAATGCCCAGAAGTGTTCATAGACCCAATGACGCATGTGTTTCAACCTTATATAGATTCCTTTATTATTGTGTTCATTGATGACATTTTTGTATACTTACTAAGCAGGGAGGATTACAAGTAGCACTTGAGGACTATGCTCCAAACTTTAAGAGATCAACGACTTTATGCCAAATTCTCGAAGTTCCAGTTTTGGCTTGACTCTGTAGCATCCTTTGGGAACATGGTGTCAAAGGATGGTATTATGCTTGACCCGACAAAGATTGAGACTATTCGTAATTGGGCTAGGTCCACCTTAGTCAAAGAGATTTGTAGCTCGGTTTGGTTAGCAAACTATTATAGACGGTTTGTTGAGGGCTTCTCATTGATTGCAACATGATGGGCAATAAAATGAGATGATTTTTTACATGTTTTAAATGTGAACATTGCAATTAATTGTATACATTTCATATGTGCAGGTGTTGCTAATTCAAGTGTTGAACATGATTAGTGAGAAAGGACAAGAGGAAATGCTAAAGGAAAAACAAGAACACAATGTGCATCTGCAAAGCTAGTGCCTTTCCGCTTGGTGGTCATATGCTGAACAGCCCAGCGGCCCACCCACACGGAACCATGAGAGCCTCATATCCCCTCCGTGCATTGGTGTACGCTCAAGCGCCTGCGCTGCGCGACTGTGCATGCGTGAAAAATATTAAAGGAAGGGTAGTTTAGGAATTTTGTGAGAGACTCTACGCTCTATGATATTGGAACTTACACCAGTATTAGGGTATCGAGAAAAGAGAAAAATAAAAGGCTAGGTTATGAAGAAGAGAAGGAGGAATATGCAGTCCACTACTCAAATGCAAAATGTGAGTTGTGATTTAGAGTCTTGGGTTGCTATGCCTTCTTGTTCATCTTTGTTTTTAGTATACTTATTATCCTCCATGGAGAAGGTTTTTAAAGGATATTTGACAAACATATTGTATTGATGAATATGTTTGGATTTTGAATTTTTTTCTTATGCTTGAACTCGTTATGGAAGGTTGTATCAAATTGCAACTATGTTTATGCTCTTATTTATTCAAAAGAAGAATATTGTATGAGTATTGTTGTATAATCTTGTGTGGATTGAATCAATATATTTTCTCTAAAGTAATCGAAGGAGCTTGTGGATAGTTATTTATTGAATGTCAAGGAAAAAAAATGTCGAAGGACATTACTTCCTTAAGAATAATCCATAACATGTTCTTATAAATTAGGATCACTGGGTTATAATTAGTTTATTTCTTTAACTTTAGATATACTCAAAAGAGAAATCTAAATCTTAATGATACTCTAATCAACTATCATATTTTATAGAATCGATAGAGCTTTAGATGTGATCAATGAACGTGGTCAAATTCTGACAGTCACTACGAACTTGTTTGTCTTGTACCCTATCTTTTATTATTGATATTAAAAATTTTAGTTACTAATTGTTTTAAATTAGATTTAGTCTATTAACGTGGTTCATAACCAAAATCAAGTCTTTTCTTTTGAGTACCTGAATAATATTTAGCAAGATTTGATTGAATTATTATTTGTACCAATCTATGTGGAGACAATATTTATACTGTACTATATTTCAAGAGTGAACTGCTAAACTTTTAGTGTGTTTTTGCTCATCAAATTTTGACGTCATTGATGGGGACTGAAAATAAGTAGTTTTCAATTGATTTCTGTGTATCAATTCACATTTTGTTTTATTTTATTTTATTTAGTTTTCTTAAGTAAAATCTCTAGTTCCTTGTATTAGAGGAAACAAGTATTAACCAAAACTTTGGTGTATGACACGATCTTCCTCAAAAGAAGTCATCAAATACAATCTTGAGTTGAAAAGAGCTTTACGCTTGCTTAAGAAGGAACTTGGAGAGAGGGTTTCAATGCATTCACATCGGTAGCATACAATTGTTGATGATGTTGAAAACATGGATCTGAATGACCAACTCAACCCTATTAATATGAATTGTCCACCTGGGGTGTAAGATAATGCTGAATACCAGGAGGTTGGGAATCAGAGGAATAATCATCCACCCGTCGAGATGGAGGACCCAATGGATCAAAATAGTCATTGGGTAGGGAGATTGTTAGGAGATAATGCAAAGCCAAACAGCAATATATGTAATCTAGTGTGAGATGTCCTCCTATTGTACCCAAAAACTTTTAGATCAAGCATAGTATTCTCCAAGCAATCCAAAATAAATGTATTCTTAGAGGAAAGCAAAACGAAGATCCAAATAGTCATTCAGTGGACTTTCATGAAATCATGAATACCTTTCACTAAAATGGGGCATGAGATGACCCGATATAGTTGAGAGAATTTCCATTTTCTCTGAAGGATGATGCGAAAATATGTTTGTGAAGTATACCATCCGGATCGATCATAACTTGGGAAGATATGGAAACAAAGTTTCTGGATAAGTTCTTTTCACTGGCTAAGACAACAATGATGTGGAACCAAATTAGCAAATTCACAGACTTAGATGCGTGGAAGATATTTGAGGCATGAGAAAGGTTTAAGGAATTAAGGAGAAAATGCCAACAATGAAATTGAACCCTTGTTGCAACTGACTAATTTCTTTGATGGATTGACACCGACATCGTGAATAATATTGAATAATGCAGTTAGGCATCAAATTATGAAAAAAATACATATGAGGATATTTAAATTCTGAGTGAGTTGGTAGAGGATGAAAATCAGTTGGCTGCAAACACTTCAGAAGGAAAGAAGCCTATTGGGGTACACCAAGTTGATGCTTACACTACATTGCAGGCCCAGATCGCAGCTATTGCTAAAGATGTGAAATAATTGGCCATAGACTAGGCTCATATGACACCACTGACTATATCTGATTTTTGTTGGAATGGATCGACTCATGAATGTCAGCTAGGGACAGTTGTATAAGAAGCGGTGAATGCAATTGGTAATTATAACAATGGAAACTAGCATGGAGGCAACAACTTCAATTCTATGTGTCAAGAACATCCTTGATTTTCATGGAGTTAATCAACTGGTAGTTTGAATGCATGGAAGCAAAATAACTCTAGAGCTCAAGGTCTAGCCCCTCAGGGGTACCGAAATCAACAGATACAATAGGGCAACAAATCAAGTCTGGAAGATCTAACGAAGAAGTTTTAAATTAAAGGTGCTTTTATACGAAATTTAGAAAAGTAGGGCGAACAAATTGCTGATTAGATATTGGAGAGATCACCTTGAACTTTTCAAAATTACACAGTAAGGAAACCTAAGGAGCTGAAGTCTATGACTTTGTAAAGTGGAAAAATATTGAATGATAATTGCAAAAGCAAAGCTTAGGAAACAACAAAGATCCAAGACGAGAAACAAGAAACTCAAAAAGTAGTAGGGATGTCAAACAAAATTCAGAAAGAAAAGGAGAAGTCAGAACTAAAAGTTGATTCTAAACATATCCATGCATTACCTTTTCCTCAGAAGATAAAATGAGAGCAGCTTGACAAGTAATTTGGTATGTTCATAGAGATGTTGAAGAAACTTCATGTGAATATTCATTTTACTGAGGTAATCACTCAGATGCCTGCATACTCTAAATTTTTGAAGAAAATTTTTCCAGCAAGAGAAAATTGGAGGAGACATCGGTAGTCAAGCTGAATGCTCATTGTAGTGGAATCCTTTAAGATAAACTACCTCGGAAATATGGCGATCCAGGTAGTTTCACTATTCTGTGTGTGACAAGGATTATTATATTTTATAAATCCTAGTATGACTCAGGAGCTTCAGTAAACCTATTGCCTTTGTCCATTTTTAAAAAGTTAGAAGGAGAGCTCAAAATCATTAAGTCTATCCCAATGTCCTTATAATTTGAAGACCAATCCACCATTATTCCTTAAAGGATAGTTGAAGGTGTTCTAGTCAGGGTGGACAAGTTTGTGTTTCCAGTAGATTTCATCATGGTGAACATAGAAGAAAATAAGGAGGCTCTATTAATTCCTAGGGGACCGTTCTTAGCTACTGCTAGAGTAATACTCGATGTGTATGAAGGTAAACTAATGCTTAGAGTTGGAGAGGAAAAGGTAGTATTCAATATGAAGAAGATGGATGAGCTAACAATAATGAAAAATATGTACGATAGAAAGATCAAGACACGGAAGAAGAAGTGATAAAGAGGGGGGCGGGGTTGACCTATTATTTTTATATTCTACAAATACCCTTACATAAAAATATATCCTACAAGTCCTACATTATCTTAAATTGAGAAGGCCTATGATAGTGGAGAATTACTCAATTTCAAAACCTATGATATTTTTGAAAATTATGATGTAATTGTTTGTGAAAGTGAGTGAAATGGGACTATTTTGTGTGTGATGAATGAGCATAAGTTTGTTTATCATAAAATTGCATCTTCTTTATTGTGAGAAAATTCATGGATTTGTTTTCACTTAAATTTCATTATCTATGAGAAGTCATTTTACGATTAACGTTGCAAAATGCACCTATATGGATGATTGAAGTTGATTATAGTTTCTAGTGACTTGTGTGTCAAAATCTAGAGGGAGTTAAGTTCGTTCTAATTTGCTGGGGACGAGCAAAAACTCAAGTGTGGGGTTATTTGATGGCCAATAAAATGAGATTGATATTAGATTAGTTTAGAATGTAAATTTTTTAATTAATTGTATACTATTAATATGCACAGGTGTTACTAACTGAAGTGTTGAACATGATTAGTGAAAAGACCAACAAAAATGCTTAGGGAAGAAAAAGAACAAAATTGTTCATCTGCAAAGCTACTTTTCCTCCACGCAGTGGTCACAGGACTTTGCAGTACATTATTAGCCAGAAAGACCTCAATTCGAGGCATCATGGATTGATTGAGCTCTTGATGGACTTGGCCTCTCTATTCTATACTTTTCGGGTAATGAGAATATGGTAGCGAACGCCTTGTATCAGAAGGTAGTGAGTAAGATAGTCTAGCTTTATTTTTAGCTTCAGAACGAGCTTTGGCTTTAGAAATTCAGTCTTAAGCAAATAGGATGATTCACCTTGATATTATAGATTCTAGGTAGATTCTAGCCTATGTTGGGGTTCAGTCGTCACATTTGGAGAAGATTTATGGTGGAAATTTTTAGGATGATACCTGGTATCTATTCGACATCGGGTTTTGTGAGGTGGCCCCGAGCATGCTACCTTGGATGTGAATGGTATTTTGCAGTTTAATGGTCGTATTTATGTTCATACAGTTGGGGACTTGATACAATTAATCCTTCGCGAACCCCATTACTCTAGATATTCTACTCATCCAAGCACAATGAAGATGTATCATGATTTAAGGCAGCACTACTGGTGGAACGGTATAAGGAGAGATATAACATACTATGTGTCTTATTTCTTGTGTTTGCCAATAGGTGAAGGCTGAGCATTTGAGGCTTGGTGAAGTATTTCAGAGATTGCCCATTATATTCTTGATTGGAAATGGGAGAAAATTATTAAACACTCAACGATGTCCCATTTTCCTGGTCATAGGCGGACGTATGCAAAACAATTATCCCTTTCCTGACTCAAGACCATAGAGTAATTGCAACAAGTCCTCACCATTATGCCATACCTAACTCTATTTTTCTTGTCCGAGCCAAAATGGTATTAGAAAGCTCAATCAATACTTGCAACCATTGTTTTTAGGTTAAAACTACAAAACAACAATAGATCCATGCCATACAATCAATATTACAGTCGATTAATAATTTCCCATTCGAGATTTTACAACTCCATCTAGTACACAAACCCTTAGTTAAGGGTCTAAATGCTCATAAAAGAAGAACTAGAGAAAATATCCATGTAGAAAATTTTTATTCAAGCTAATTTGATATGCTAAAACTGAATTCAAAGATTAGATTGAAACATATATGAGCTTTTTTCCTCTACAAGCTAAGAAGTTCTTCACTATACTAAATTATTATTCTTTCACAAAAAGAGGTCTCTCTTAACCATCCCTAATTGGGAAGATGATAATGGTTCATAATTGCACAAATCCTTATTCTATCCTTGGAACATTCCAAAGGAAGCACTATTTTCCATAGTTGCATTTTTATCCTTCAGTTTCTCTCTTCACACTTGCATTGGACTGACGAAATGCTAATAAAAAATTATGGAGCTTCAGTCGCCTCCTCACTTCGACCTTTAGTTCTCACGGGAGAATCTATGCTGGAACTGGTGAATCGCTGATCACTCATCTGAATGCAACATTTACAACGTTTGTACTGAGGCAACTTTGCTATATTCAAGTCAGCATTTAGCCGGCAATTTACCTATTGGTTCCTATGGGATGCCAATTCTATCGCTGGTGTGCTTCAGGCATTTTCAGCTTCAAATCCCTCAAACATGGTTTTTCCGAAGAATGTCTGCATCCAAAAGAATTAGGGCCTAAAACACCTTCAAGTAGCGTTAAAACATGATAATAATTCATGAATTTGAGTGTAATGAGTCGGTAAAACACCAACTCATCAAACATTATGAGTAGTAGATTTATACTCATTTGAGGCCTTTTAAGTTCTATAATTATTGTCCTCAATGACTAATTATGTCCTATTCTCATGATATTTTAATGATTTGAAACTATGAAGACTAACAGACAAGGCAAGGATGAATACTTGAAATAATACACAAAAGTAGGGAAAGAAATGTACACTCCACATTGGCAGTCACCTAGTAAGAAGGGTGAATCACCCAAATGGCCTGACCTCGCCTAATATGATAGTGCTCATAATTAAAGGTGTTCAATATAGGTAGGTGAACTAATAAGTAAATCGGCGACTTATCGAAAGAGAAGGGCAAACTGAATGACCATCGCCGAAAGTGACAGAACTTGGATGAAATATGAAGGCTTAAAAAGTGAACAAAGGTGGTACTCGGTGATCCACCGAATGTGATAGGTAGACTAAAATGAGTTTTTCGACTGAGATTCAAACACCTGATGCCTAAAGCAAGAGATAGGCGAGCTAAGAAATAGATGGTGATCCACCGAATTTGCTTGGAGAGCCCGACTAACATCGCAAAATTTGTCACGCAGTCAATTTTGAACCAATTTTTGGGAAACTACAAATATCCCAAAGGAGATAGATCAGATATCAAACTTTTAAAATAAAATTTCAGTTCCTAATGTTGTATGGGTTTAAGAGGAATATTCTTAGTTTTGGGGTTTTAACTTTCACTCTTTGATTTTACAATTTGAAGTTGAAATCAAAGTGGGTGTTGATTATAATTTTTTAATTTCATCACGTCCATTGCTACTCTCATAATATGTATAATATCTTTACTTTTTGTGATGTGTGGCTAAAACCTCAACTCTAGGGATGTAATTATGTGGTTGGCTGTTTATTTCCCGGATTTGGACTAATTAGCATGAAGTTAACTCATGGGTCAAGGTTGCAAACTTAATCCTTTTTTTGATACTCGATTGGCGTTCGAAAGATATCAGTTGGAGTTGGTAATTAGTCTAATAGATGTAATTTAGGTTTGATGACTATGATTTGCTTGAAAAAAAATTATAAGTCAAATATATTTTCCCAAATCGGCTTGAAAGAGAGATTCTGTAAAGTAATAAACTGATTTGTAATTCACATAGATGAGATCGAAAGGAGATTGTATGAATTAATACTATGAGATCGAAAGAAGATTAGTGTCATTGATTATAACTTGGCCTATTGATGAGTGGTAGCTTTGTAGTCATTTGAGGCCTATTTAGCTCAATAATTAGTGTCCTCCATTCCTAATTTTGTCCTGTTATTATGATATTTTGATGATTTGCATCTATATAGGCAACTGAACAAGGCAAGGATGAATGTTTGAAAGAATGGCAAAAAGTGCGAAAAGAAGTACTAAATTTACATTGATGATCGCCAAGCAAGAAAAGTGGATCGCTAAGTGAGCATGACTTTGCCCAAAGTGACACTATATAATACTTGTATTTATCGATATAGGTCGGTGAACTCCAAAAGAAAAGGGTGACTCGCTAAATATGAAAGGAGACCTTGCTGACCATCACCGAAAGTGATAGTGTAAGGAGAAAAATTAAAGGCTCGAAAGGAAAAACAAGGTTGTACTCGGTGATACACCAAACGTAAAAGTCAGACTCGAATGAGCCCACCGACTAAGGTTCAAACACCTAAATTGTAGAGCAAAAGAAGGTAAGCTGAAGCATGATCGGCGATTTGCCTAATGAAGTTGGCAAGCCCGATTAACGTCGCACAAAGGGTAGCGTGCTAAGTTTTTTCGCCAAATTTTGGGAAACTATAAATAGACCAAAGGAGAGAGAGAGAAGTTTTGAATACTTTAGTTCTGAATATTCTTTTTTTTTAGAGTGAGAGATTAACACTTTACCTTATGAAGAACACTTTATCGCTATTGGGATTCTTTTCAACTTTGTTCTTGAATTTAACAAATTGAAGTTGAATCCAAAGTGGGTTTGCTTGTAATTTTTTAATTTCATGTTACCCAAGGCTGCTTTCATGGAAGGTATATTTTCTTTGCTTTTTGTGATGGGCTGCTAAAACCCCAAGATCTAGGGGTGCAATTTTGGGGTTGGGTGTTGATTTAATGTATTGGGTATTGTGTTATGCTCTGTTTTGCTGCTGTTTAGACAAAAAATTGGGCTAATTAGGATGAAGTTAAATTATGGATTAAGGTTGCAAACTTAATTCCTACCTCCGATCTCCGATTGATGCTCGTAAGAGATTGATTGGAGTGGGTAATTAATCTGATACTTGCAATTTAGATTTGATGTCAGTAACTTGCGTGAAAATAGAGGTTATGGGCCAGATCTATTTGCCCTACTTCTGAATCAAAAGAGAGAGTAGAGTAAGGTTTTGGGTTATTTGGTAAAACTACATATATGAGACCGAAAGGAGATTTTATGCATAGATGCTTCAAGATCGAAAGATGATTAGCGTCGTTAAAGATGACCTATCCTATTCAAGAATGTTCATCACTATAGAGGAGCATAGTTACCCCTATGGGAAATTGATTTCCAATCCTCGAACCCCTAGATTTCTTGTTAACACTCCAATTTTCCTAAACTTTAGTTTAATTGTAACAATTGATAACCATTTCTTTTTGTTAAATAGGTGGAATCATCCACCCACTTTCTTTTAATATTACAAATGAATGAGTTTACAATCAAAATTTCTTGATAGTATTCTCTATGATATACTATTTTCTGTGGGATTTGACTCCGACTCTTGGTTGGGTATTCTTATTTGACTACGACCGCTGTCCCTTTGAATTTGTTTGTGACTGTTCAACTACCAATTTCACTAAATGGGTCATTACGAATTGCTTAAGTATGCTGAATTATAATGGGTAGGCAAGATTACGACTATGATAGCTATTTTACGATCAACTACCATGCTTTCAATTGGATTTTATCAAACCCCAACAGGCTATACAATAAGAACACAATCTTATACCTTAATTAAACCCACTTTGACAAGTTGGATAGTACAAGTAAGAACTCATACAATCATCAATTGATAATTCCACTCAAATGCATCTTCTACAAGGATACAAAGAGATATAAACTAGAACTGAATTTGCAACTTCAATTCCTAAGATGAAAGCATGAATTAACAACTGAACCCATTCTAAATCAATATTTAATTCAGCAATCCATAAGACCCATAAGCTAATTAGGTAATTGAACAAATAATCACCCCTCTAAGACATTGGGGTTTTAGCCAATCATAGTGAGAATGAATAAATACATACCAAAAACATTCTCCATTGATTTCCCAAGTCTTCAAACAACAAATACAATCAACTAAAAAATACCCCCAATGTTTCATTCCCAAAAAATCACAAGAATAGTTTACCCAATTATATCTAAGTAATCAAAAGTGCAATTTACTTTGTTCTCTCAAAGCTATCCTCTCTCAACTCTCTTTTAAAAATTATGATTTTTGCTTCTCAAAAAGTTCCCACGATTTTGAATTTCAGGACCACTCAGCGGCGTAAGTTGGGCTTGCCCTTCCACTCGGTGATGCACCGAGTTGCTCAGTCTCACCTTTTATTTCTTGGCTTTTGCACTATTTTGCTCATGGAATTTTAGGCGGTGAATATCGGGCTCGCTATTCTGATCGAAGACGCGCCGATCGGTTCTTCAGCTCGCCGACTTTCCTTTAATCCTTCCCCTAACTACGGTTACTTTAGGCGATGAGAATGTCCACTCAGTGTGTCACCGAGCTCCTTTTTGCGTGTTCCAGCTTCATTTTTCCTTCCATTTTGTAACTTTACGGCTTCTCTTTTTGTTATCTTCTCCTTGCCTCATTCAAAAACCTTCATGCTGCACAAAAATGATTAAACATTTGTTATAGGTAAAAAATAGGCATTAAGGACACCAATTTTTAACATATGAAGCTATAAATGAGTCAAAACTACTGACTCATTAATGCGCCCTCTTCACCGTGAACGCGGAGGTCTAGTAAACTCTGAGGGGCGTGAACACGCCAAGACATCTTCGAATGCGGAGGGTCGGGGTATTTTAAAAGGATGAAATTCAAAAGGTTCATTTCAGTTTCAAAAAGCCCCCTTTAAAAAGAATTTCTCCCCTCATTCAAAGAACTGAAAATTCACCCTAAATTTTCCCCTAATCTTACTTGTTTCATTGTTTATTGTTTGTGGTCGGAATCACTTTTAAGGTATGATCCTTCACCCTTTTCTTTAGTTTATATTTGATTAGAGAGGCTTGATGTAAGTATGCTTGTTGATTATTGATTTGAACTTGATTGTGTTAATAGTTGGTTATTGGGTAGATTGCACGTTTGTAGTGTTGAGATTGTGTTGATCATGTTTGGGGGTAGAATTAGAGGTTAATTTTTGTTCGAAATTGTTGTTAAATTTTTTTCCATGAACTGTTTGTTGGAATTCTTGAATGAACTATTTTTCTAGGGACGATGACTTCTCCACGAATGCGAAAGTCTATGTTCTCTTGTACTCCGCAAACGTGGCAACTGGTCCGCGAATGCGGTGGTTTATCTACTTCTGAGCCACGAATGTGACTGCCTCTCCGAGAATGCAGAGGCAAGGATATTTACTCTCCACGAACGTGGAGGCTTCTCCGCGAACATGGAGAAGGATTAGAGTGAAGATTGTGAGCTTGGGTTGTAATTATCTTTCATCCTTTTTTCAACTCTTTGCTTTGTATTGCTGAATTTTAGGTGTTAATTATTGATTAGTGATTTGGATATTGTGTTAGTGATATACAATATTTGGGTTTTTGATTTATATCTTGTTCTTTTGCAATTAGTTGATTTCTTTCTCCTATATGAAATGGGTTTTTGATTATCCAATTGATTTCTTGCTTTAATTGCTTTTCATTGGAATTGATCACTCCTTGGACTTGCCCATTTACTTTGATTGAGCTTGTTAGAGTCAATTGAGGTTGGCAAAGATTAATTGGTGTGTTAATTGAGGTTTAGCAACTCAATTGTCGGTATTTAGCTAGTAATAGTAAATCCTTGCATTGTCTTTAATCGGATTGCTTGTGTTGCCACTTGATTGGGTTCGTGAGAACTAGTTGAGAAATATTTGCCTATGTTTAACTGAATTAGGTAAATAATCTAGAGTTCGAGGTATATATGATTTTATCCATGATTAATTGAGATTGTATGATGCTAATTTGCAATGGATCGTATGGGTATTGAATGATTTCCCATTCCCAAATCCCTTTGATAATCTTGTTTGAAAAGGCTTTGTGCCTTGTTCTCCCCTATCCCGTATCCTAATTCGTTACTTGAAATCTTCTCATTTTATATATGTATCTTATATTTTGGATTCAAACTAGTAGCTTATAATTCTTTGTTTCTTCAATCGCCACGCACATTGTTCATCATGGGATCGACCGCAACTCTTCGTTGGGTTTACACTTGTTAGCAACCTCCCACACTTCGAATCGCAAAAGGTGTGGTTGAGCATTATCAGGTGGATTCAGGTGGTGGCGGCTTCCTCCGAGCCGCATCATCTCTCAAGCACTCTGCTTTTATCCTCCGCATATCACTAGATGAGGCCGGTATTACTCTCACATATGTGGCAGCCCAAAAAGGGACTCCTTCCCTCTCACATAGCTGTGTGATATGAACTTAAAATGGGAGCAATGTCTGCTCCTGTCTCGCCCTCATCAGCATCTCTGTAGCAATAATGGCACCAATACGTATATTCTCTTGATCTATGATGGTGCCTACTAATACCGCCTTGTCATGGCGAAGAATAAACTCATTTTGGGATGACAAAAGGTTGTTGCAGATGAAGCCAAACCAGTATCTGGCAACCACATTAAAATCCTTCTTCTCGATCTTGGCACCATACGCCATCCAAGAAGGAGAAGAATCCGAGATCAAGGGTTCTAACCAACGCTTCAAAGAATCCATATAATGACGCATCCAGAGTAAATATATAAATCATCAGTAAATACTGGTATGTCCAGTACATTGTTGATGGCCCCTGCATCGCATCTGACATTCCTTTCCCGTACTTCCACTTCTTCAAGTGGTTTCTAAGCTATGCCCTTTCCCTTCTTTAGAAGGGCCATAGCATATGCCGCATAGAACTCTCTCACCCCAGAAGGGATGTAGGGGCTCCATGCTTTGGTAAACCCTTCAAACCATTGGAACTTAATTGTACCACAAATGGATGGGTAGTCACTCATCACTCCATCAATGGAGAGCCGTCTCTCCTCAAGTATGGTCCGCTCTCTGCAGCTTTGAGCCTAGATGAAGGCTTTACCACCTTGTATCTAATATCCGTCCTCTTCCACACAACCCTACGTTGTACTCTATCTTGGTTAGATTGTTGAGGGTTGTGGTTTGTGAACAACTATCTGCATCCAAGGAGTCATTAGTAGTAATGCTTCGGTGTCTCTTGAGAGGAGGATGAGGAGGAGGAGGAGATGACTCCTTGTCTTACTCAGTATCAGAATAGACCACATTCTTACCCTTCGTTCTAGCGATTGCCTGCAAAGCACACATTAAAGCACAAGATTTGTGAAGATTATTTTAAATCAAAAGCACTTTGAATCATGTTTTAAAAAATAGTCTTGAGGCTTGCCTAACTGGAAAGTGTATCGCTCAACAGGATCGGTGAGCTCTGGTGAGCTTGCCGAAATGAACAGTAGATAATTACTCAGGGTTCAGGCAAACAGGGTGGAGTCAATGTCAATTTGATGATTTGCCGAGCTGGTTTCGGTGAGCTAAGACAAGTTCACCGAAACTAATAGTGCAAATGGGAAGATAATAGGCATCAAGGGTGTTGTCCTCTCCCATTGGGTGATACACCGAATGGGTTCAACGAACTAAGACAAGCCCACCAAATCGAACTATACCCAAGGCCATGCACATGCTAAGAAAGGCAAGCTGGGTTTTTCTCGGTGATTCACCTAACTTCCTTGGTGGGCTAAGAAAAGCTCGCCCAACAGGAAGTTTCATCCCAGTACCTAATTTTCATAGACAAACTCAACAAGGACAACAAATACAAGTTCCCCCCAACATAACAATCCACCTATATGCTTGTTCTACCCATGGTTCTCAGATTTCCTCAGATATCACTAAGTGTTGTACTAATTGACGATTTGCCATTAAACAAGTAGTCACCCTGTCTATCATTTGGAAAAGTCATGTAATGGGTCAACACTGAGCTACTCACACTTTACTCACATTCAATTAAGCATAGACCCAACATTTATATCAACTGAATTCATCATTCAAACAAACACGATCACGGTTCACAATTTATACATGAATTCACAATCACATTCACATGGGTACAGTTTAAATTCAACAATACGATGCTACCTGAAAAAATTAAGCACTCAATTTCAGTTAAAATGCTTAATCCCACACCCTATATGCAATCTACCTTCAAAATTATAAAGAAGTTGAAACACCAACCTCTATGCTGAAAAATAAGCAAGAAACTTAGGAATCAGGGTTGGTTTCACTTATACTTCAAGAAAATGCACTTCTAGCACCTTTAATCCGCTCACACGAGGCACATAAACACTCAAAATGCATGATGCAAGAGAAGGGAATCAAAAAGGCTTTAAAAATTTCAAAGGTTTGGAGTTTTGAATTAAAAATAACCCTTGGCCTTTTTATACCAGGCCCATTTTGTGCACTCACTAACATCACCGAACATGTTCAGCATATCGCCATCAAGAGCTTAAGCTCACCTAACATGCCTAAATGATTACTAAACCTGTAGGCTGATTCGGTGAACCCAATAGAGTTCACTTAGTGAACTTCAGTGAATTGCCCTTTGAAGTTCTAATCGCCGCTCTTGACAGTACACTTTTTCATCAATTCCAGCTCCAAAGGCGACAAGAGTTCGTCTGCCTAATGCCTTCAGTGCATCGCCGAGTTGGTTTTGGCATCGCCTAATCTTCCCTTGTCCATTTCTCAACCTTAACTCAGAACGCACCATATTTGAAAGCAATAAAAACAAAAGTAAAGACTTGGGTTACCTCCCAAGAAGCGCCTTATTTAATGTCGTGGTACGACATAGCCCTCAAACTCAATATTCATTCTTAGGATTCAGGATAATGTCACTAGGCAACATTCCCTTTTGCCAAGGATTGAGATGAGTGGCAAGTTGACCTAGTTAGGTCTCCAGCTGGTTAATAGAAACTATGTGAGAAGTCACCGTTTGTGATAAAGTGGAGAAGTCATTTTTCAATTCCTTTAACACCTTATAGGACCATTCAACCTTGTTGTAGATTCTTGTAAGCATGTCCTTAGTACGGCTTCCTTCTGGTCCACTTGGTTCTTTTTGGCGTAGACGATCATGGGGAGGCACATACCTATCTTTTTCCATCTCTCTATCTCTAATATTTCCACCTCGCCAATCTTTCCAACCCATATCTCTGTCCTTGTTCCAATCTTGGTTCCCACCTTCTCATTCACAATTGGTGTGAGAACCGCTCATTTGATTTCCCAAGTACTGAACTTCTTCATTGTATAATGCCTCAGATTTTGCATCATCGAGGCATTGCCCAATGTTTCTTTCAACCGTATTGACCAACTTGGTTCAACCTCCCATGACATGTTTTCTCAACAAATCAATTTGGGTCATCATTTTGGCCATGTTTTCATCTCTTTCATGGTCCTACTCGATTTGTTCATTGGTTAGACCCACTAGTAGAGTAGATACCTGATTCTCTCTAGTGTGCCATTCTCGGTCGACCTTAGTCATATCATCAAGCAAAAATGCAGCCACCTCATATCGTTGTCTCATTAAACAACCATGGACTAATTGATCAGCCACACCTTTATTGACTGAATCAAGGCTGAAATAAAAGTATAGCTGCAACAAGTTATCTGAAAGGCAATGTGTTAGAAATTGTAAAAGTAACATTTTGAATCTAGGCCATGTCTCATGCAATGGTTCACCTCTAATTTGCTTAGTGTATTTGATTTCGTTACGTAGTTTAACCATCTTTGAGGGTGGAAAGAATCTCTCCAAGAAGGTGTAACACTTAGGACTTTGAGAAAGGGCTAAAAAGGCAAACAAGCAAGTTCACGAACAAAAAATGGACAATGGACTCTTCACGGAACCCTAGATGATCCGTTTAGGGGTCCATGGCACATCTTGGGTGTCGTCAAGGACCATCCAAGGCTGCCTAGGCAGGGGTCACCTATACGGGACCCTAGACGGCCCGTGGTGACTTGGACAGCCTATTTAGGGATCCATACAAGTCACCTATTAGTTTTTAAATTTTGTGTCAACATCAAACAATCATATCTCTCAGCACAAACTGAGTTAGGTGGCCTATGACCTATCAAATTAAAGGTCTTTAAGTCCTCTTTCCAACTACACCATGTTTGCTCCATTTAAAGTTCAGAGTAAGAAGTTATGCCCATTTTAGTGAAGATCTGTCAGGCAGGTGAAGCTTCACGACCCGCTATACGGCCCATGAAGCCTTAGACGGCTCATGAAGACACTCTTGTGAGATACCTCATCCGTTTTGATGTTAGGGTCACTCTGTTCTTTTCCCAAAGTGTTTGGTATCCAAACTATGCCATTTTAAACCCTATTTCAAGAACTATATAAGTGAATTATGTCCTAAAACTACCCATTCAATATCATTCACCTAATTTCTAAATTTCTCTCAAAGTTCTTCCCTAATATTCTCTCTCTAAAGCTAAGAAAGAAGAAGTTAGGATTTTCAAGATCAAGTCTCCAAATCCACCATTGATTGTGGACTTTTGACATCAAGGTATGCTAGTATTCACCTATTGAGTCCTTTCCTCTATAGGGTTCCTAAATTCTCCAATTTTACAAGTTAGAATTTTCAATTCAAAGTTAGGGTTTTATCAATATTCATGGATTCTTTTCAATTATGATTCAATTACTTGTTTATTATCTTCTAATACGTGAATTGAAAGTATTTACATGATTTGGAGTTAAATTCATATGAACCCATGCATGATCTATGATTTTAAATTATGAACCCATGATGAAGCTTATGAACTATGATCCATGAGTTTATGAAGATATGCATGCTTCTTATGAAATTGATGTAAATTAATTAGAGGATGCTTTATGAATATATTTTATGAAAATTATACATGTTTTATGAAATCGATGTTTTATGAATTAAAGGTGGCTTTTGTGTTAAGAATTAATGTAATTGTGAAAGGTTTTCTCACGCACAATCGAAAGAGCTATTGTAATGAACTCTATCTTGGATTGTCTGATTGATATGCCCTTCCAAGGGTGATAAGACAATCAATGATTACCCATGTCCCATAATAATAAGACAAGTGGCGATTACCTATGTCCCATAATAATAAGACAAGCGGAGATTACCCATGTCCTCTAATGATAAGACAAGTTAAGATTAATGACTATTTCATGGGATTTATGCTCAGCACCGAGTGGATGAGTGGCGATTACCCGTGTCCCATAAATTATGTGCCACCATAGGATGCTTTTATTTAATGGAAATTAGCTAGTGGATCCACCTTAGCTTTAGTTCAGATCATTACCTTGGCAAGTGAAGACACCCTTTTCGGTATGTGGGACAGACACCGAATTCGATGTTGTAGCTCACATGGTCTATGTCAGTTAAGCCTAATCTCCCACAATAATGAACTAAGGTTACTTCCTAAAAGTATCTCAAATGTGTTTTAAAAATCTTTAGCTTGCATTGACCATGGTTATGACTTATATTTTCTATCATGTTGATTTATGATTTATCTTGGTCATTGCATGTCATATAAATTCCTTTTAACATGATTTCATAACTTTTATGCATTGCTATCATATTTAGTACATTCCATGTACTAATGCATATTTGTACCTACATTGTGTCATAATGTAGGGTCTGATGCTCCTACCTCTCATACTCATGGCTAGTTGATACTTTTGAGCTGTTAAAGATTGGTGAATCTTCATGATCCGAGGACCAAGAGTCTTTTATTGGTTTATGCCATTTTCAGTTTCAGACTTTGTATGTTATGTATGGGTTAGTCCCAATCACTTTCCTTATGATGTAATAGATGACTTTGAGATTTATGTTAGACGTCCACTTTTGTCAAACTCTTTTTCATATAAGACTATTTCTTTTGAATTCTTTATTTCTATTATCTTGTATGATGTATGCTAAGTGGCTTGTGTAGGATCTCTTGGTGTCTAATATGCCATGTCACGTCTAGGTGTACCTTGGGTATCGACAAAAGGCAAAAGTTAGCTTATCCCATGAAGTAATTGAATCATTTGGCAACTGCGCGAATTATCTTGTAGCCTCTCCCATTAAAGAGAATAGGAATAACGTCAACCATACAGATTATTGGGATATATTCTTTAACATAAAAGGTCTACATACCTCCTTGAAATTGCTAAGGTGTTCATGGGGATCCTCTAAGCTAGACCCCCAAACATTTCTTTCATCTGGAACAATTGTATCATAGTTCCAGTGATGTGAAGCACAGCTCTCCCAGTTGTAGGAGGTATCCATATTGCTCACGTGGTTTGAATAACATTGATGGGCATGTCATTGAAATCACCCATGTTGTCATTTTGATCATTGTGACTATTGTTGTCACTTCCATGGTCATTCATTTTGTCAACCTGCGAATCAACCAACAATACCAAACAAAAAATCTACTACAACTAAACAAAATTAAAATCTAATTTCTCAACTACAATTCCTCGACAACGGTTCCATTTTTGATAATGCTCAAACCACCCTTCAAAATAAATTAAAAGAGTGAGTGATCCTAGTCAGTAAAAACCCAACGAAGAATCGGGGTCGAATCCCACTTGGAATGGTGTAGCGTAGAGAATTCCTTATCAAGAAATTTGGATTTTAAATTAATTAATTTGTAGTAGTGAAATAATTGGGTGGATAGAATCACCAACTTAATATGAAGCTTTGGTTATCAATTATCACAATTAAACTAGAAATTAAACAAAATTAAGAGTTAACAAGCAATCTAGGGGTGTAGGGATTGAAAGTCAATCTCACATAGGGGTAATCGTGCTGCTCTTCTTTGAAGCTAATCTTCTTTCGATCTCAAAGAATCATTGCATAGAATCTCCTTTCGATCTCATCTATATGCCAATTCTATACAACCCAATACCTTACTCTATCATGTCTTTTAGAATAGAGCAAATAGATCTGACCCATAACCTCTTTTTCAAGAAAGCTACAAACATCAAACCTAAATTCGTAGTATTGGACTAATTACCCACTCAAATCAATCTCTTTAGAGGATCAACCGGAGATGAAAGTAAGAATTAAGTTTGCAACCTTAACCCATTAGTTAACTCCATGGTAATTAGACCAAATTCATGCATGAACAGCAGGAAAACGTAGCATAGGACAATACCCACTACATTAAATTAACACCAAAACCCATTAGGGCATCCCTAGATCTTGGGGTCTTAGCCACCCATCACAAAAAGCAAAGAAATTGTACCTTTCATGAAAGCAACCATGGGTAGCATGAAATTAAGTAATTACAAGCAAACCCACATTAGATTCAACTTCAATTTCTAAGATTCAAGCACAAAGATATAAAACCCCAAAAGCTAGAAAAGTGTTATTTAAAGGTAAAAGTGTTCTCCAAAACTATCTCTAAAAAATAACTCTAAAAACTCTCTCTTTGAACTCTCTCAAAAACTCACTCATTGGGCTATTTATATTTACCAAAATTTATCTCAAAATTCACCGTCTTACAGCTTCGATGACATTAGTCGGGCTCGCAAAATGCACTCGGCAGATCGCTCTTTGCTCCTCAACTCTCCTTGTGGTGCTTTAGTGTTTAGGTATTTGAACCTCAGTCGGCGACTTTGCTTGAGTCAACCTTTCACATTCGGTACATCACCGAATACCAATTTAGTTGACCGCTTGAGTTAAGTCTTTGTCTTTCACACTGTCACTTTAGGCGGTGTTCATCAAGTTTGCCTTTCCTACTTGGCGCATCGCCTTTACCATTAGAGTTCGTCGGTCTTCTATGTTAGACACAAGTGCCTTACACTGTCACTTTAGGTGAGGTCATGCTCAGTAGGCAATCCGCCCTTCATATTAGGTGATCAACAATGTTCATTTTGTACTTCTTTTTGTATTTTGGCCCTTCTTTCAAACATCAGTCCTTGCCTTGTCCAATTCCTTCATAGCTGCAAAACATCAATAATCTATTAGAAAAGGAAAAAATTAGGCATTGAGGACAGTAATTATTGAGCTATATGGACCTTAAGTGAATGCAAATCTACCACTCATCATGGACAATCCTGATGATTTTCTTTTAGTTATTTACTTTTAGTTTTAAGATTTTAGAGTTAGCTACGGATGTGCCCTAGAAACTCATGTTAGTAGAGTCTTTTCAGACAGTAAGTTAGATTCTGCTCATGTGTATTAAGATATTTGACTATTTAAAATTGCTTACTTAAACCTATTTTAATTCAATTCCGTGTCTAGTTATCTTCTATGGTTGATTTATGTAATCTTAGTGTCATTGCATGTCAAGAGGTTATCTTAGGGTCACTTCTGGCTCTAAGCATCGTGTCACGTGTACGGGGTAGTCGTAAGGCACAAACATGGTATCAGAGCATAAGTTTAAATGTCATTGGGTGTTTGATAGTCACGTTTAGTAGAATCATGTTCATGGGTGTTAAGCGTGCCATATCTATGAATGAGATGGTATGAAATGTTTTAGGAAATACTTCACTTCTTTCATACTCTCAATTATGTGATGGAGTGCAACTCTATATAGTTTCCTTCAAGCTCACGCTTTATACGTTTTCAATATCATGCCTCCTAGAAGAATCTCTGTCAGAAGGAACATTGATGAAGTGCAAAAAGCACCTCTAGCTCCGGCTGACCCTTTCGCTGATCTGGTCACTCATGTTGACTTTACTAATGCTTTCCAAGTGCGAGCCCAAGCTGTGGCTACTTAGGCCAATCGTGAAGTTGTGACCCCAATCAACTTAGATCTGGGTTTAACTGCAACTAGAGTTTAGGACTTCCACTCGGAAGAACCCTCTAGAGTTTCATGGTTTTAAGGTTAATGAGGATCCATAAGAGTTTATTGAGGGTATTAAAAAGATTATTGAGATTAGGGGTATTTCTTCGCTGAGAGTACAGATTTGCCTGCTTATTAGTTAAAGGGAGCATCTCATATTTGGTTTCTTCGCACTATTATTGCATAGGATACATAGAACTCACACATTATATTGATACTATACATGTTAGGTAGCTTCCCATCAAGTACATCCGATATTTATCAAAAAATGTCTTCATCTTTGGTAAGTCATGTAACCCGATGGTTTGATTTGGGGCTTCTCAGATGTTCCACTTCATTTCCTCTTAGCATTGATCGAAATATCATGTTGATAAATTGTGTGCATACCTTGGACCTGCCATCTGTATCTTCTAAGACTTGGGCATTTTTACTTCATATTCCTTCCAAATATTGCCTCACTGCCTTAGAGTTTGAAGCATATGAACTCTTGCCTTGTGAACAACTATCACGATGAGACTCACAAGACACTAAGGAACTGTGTGTGGGTCTGAAAGAGCCTTCTCTCTCTCTTCAAACGTAGGAGTGATGGTGGCCAGGACCTACATTTATGCTTGTAGCCTAGCTCAATGCCTAGTAGTTTGAGCAATCATTTGTTGCTTAGCCCTGGATCTTCCATCTTTGTGTACCTTCTTTCACATGTTTTTGGGAGGCATTGTTCCTACGGGGAAAACCATTAGATCCACAGATATAAAAATAAAGAATATTTTTTATTTTTGGGCTACTTTCTTGACTATCAAGAGTCTGACTATAAGCCATAGTCACACTATACGACTCATGAAATGACTCGTTAGTCAGTCTAGTAGCTATGCTTTTTGTGCATGCTAACTCTCCTCTATACCTAGAGATTAAGGTATAGGTAGTCGTAAACCAAAACAACACCCAACTTAGGATTTAGGGTCGAATAATGGTGCACGGGACTAGAAATGCTCTCAGATCCTCTCTTCAGAGGTAAAATGCATGCCATCTCCACACTATCATGGTGGGACACCTCAACCATGCCCACATCAATAACATGTTTCTTCTTCAACAATTCTTTCAAAATTTTGCATACCCCCAATTTTTTATGATAACATCAACCAACAGTGTTTTCACAGACAACTTGTTAAACAAATCAATAAATATTTTGAACTAGTTTTCTTTTATGGTGTTCATCACTTGAAAAAAGACATTTCCTATCATAGGGGGTTTGCAAATAGTAGTAGCACGTCTAGCATCTCCTAGTAATATTTATCAACAAGCTGCCCTTTATAGCTAGTTGTCTTACTACCATGAAAACTTATGTTTTCACTTGTATAAGACACACAAACAACAAATAAGGTAAACATAAACAATGAAAATTTTTGAGTGAATTAAAACACTTCAAAATATTAATTATATGGACCATTCCTTGTAAATGATTCTCTTTTTGATGACGCTCTACTACACTAATATGTAGGGGATCGTATGAAATATTTAACCTAAAATAGAGCTAGGGACGATCCTACAGGGGATGGACGCATATAATTTACCCTATAATATGTTCAAACCACTAAAAATTTGTGCATTGGTAAAATTTCCTTAAAAGTAAATAGGGGGTTTCAAAATGTGAACAGTAGATTGTGTCAATTTAAGGCTTAATTCGATCGATTCAATGAAACTTAAAAAGTTGGTATATGAATACAAGTAACAAGAATTCCTAGGAGTGTGCTGGTATCGATTATAATTGACTAATTAGGTAATTAATCTTGCTTAATTGACTTGAAAGTCATTGGATAAGCTACATTATAGATATCGATGACTATTTTTCAATCAATCATTAAATCTCTCACGGGTTTTCTCAAAAACCCAATGTGTAGTCTGTGTAAACCAATCTGTTACTTTGATTTAGCTAAACTATTTCTAGATTTAGTTATTAAACGGGTAAATTCAATTTATTGTCAATCAATTTTTCTCACTCAATCTTTTCTTACAAGCAATACAAGAGATCTAATAGAAATTAGAGTTTAAAACGTATAATCATAAATGAAATCATGCAGAAACAACTGAACCCAATTCAAATCAATTTTAAAAAAGCAATTGATTAATAACTTGTCATAAATTAATTATCTATACATTGTACACCCCTAAGATTTGGGGAATTAGCTACACACAACTAAAGGAAAAGTGGTAATACCAGGTTCTTAAGCCATAATAACTTTAATTTTGATTGTCTAATAAGGAATTTTCACTCCAAATGTAGAACAAAACCAAGAATTCCCCTACTAGCCATAGTACTTCTTCCATAATTTTTTTCCTAATTCCCAAGATTGCAGAATCTAAAATTTGAAAAGTACAGATTTTACATCACAAAATTCTATTGATATGTGAGGGAAAGAGTATTAAAAAAATTAATACTGACGCCACTTTGTAGATCTCGATCGGGCTCGTCGAAGAGTTCGGTGATGCACCAAACTCATCTTCCACTTCATTATTTTACCTAGTGAGTTTAATTTTTTCCTTCAGGAGACTGTATTATTAGTGATGAATATTTGTTTCACCAAAATACTTTTGGTGATATGCCAGATTGATATTAATGTCTCCTATCTTTGATGTACAAGAGTGATTTGAACTATTAATTTTTATGAGGGCGGGCAGTTTTGAACTATTTCTTTTCTTTTCTTTTTAGACTTTTCTCCCTCTTAATGCTCTAATGGATTTGTGACTTAAAGATTTGAATCAAAACTAAATTTTATCATAAATAGCATAAATAAGATTGAGAATGTCGTTTTCATGTCGAAAATAGGCTAAATTAGTCGTAAAACCTGAACTCATCACTTGTTTGTGGGTTCCTCCATTTGATGAGACAATAATGTACCTTGGTTCTGTAGCTATTCCTATATAGAATCACATTAGGCTACTCTGATGTTACTATTGTCATCCATGGATAGTTTATGCTTATCAGTTAATGAATGGTTAACTAAATTTGGTGAATCATCTTTTAGTAAGTAATGTCTCAAAATATTATGATACACTTTCATCTTCTTTTATTTAATTATGCCTGATAAACTCCCCGATAAATTTAATTGTGAAAGTGCCTTTAGAATTTTTCGTCGACCAGACTCTATCATTATTATTATTTGTAGTTATGGGATTTATGTTCTCAATGGCCTGATTTGCCATTTCCTCAAAGATGTTATCTATCAGTGTTTTTTAGTATACTCTCCTTTGTTGATTGAATTGTTTAGTTTAATATTCTCATCTCCTATATTGTCCCCTTCTACATAGTTTATTGCACTCTATTTAGTTCATTTATTAAATAAAAACCTAGATGTAACTGATTTTACTTTCAACAAAATATTATGCTCCACGTTTTCTCTAATGATGATCATCTTGCTCAAAATATGATATGCTTATTGACCTTAGCAATGATGGGTAGTAACTTTTTGTAATATTTGTTTCACATATAATATCCTCATAGTGTTGTAGAAGATCCTAAGTTTCACCAGAGCTTAAAAAGAAGAACCTTTGATACATCATGTAGTGATTAATACCTAGAGGCTGTCCTCTTTTGGGAGACATAACTTATCCCATGTCATTCGGTTATGATAAATTATAAACTCATGAAAAACCTCCCATAACTAAGATATTTATTTTGAAAAAGGTAATTTCAAAATTAAACCTTCAATAAACTAGAGTTTTGGGGAAGGGTTCTAGTGATTTTTATAAGAAGGTGTTAAGCACTTTGGGAAATCAATAACTATGGTTGACTGACGAATTAAACGATTTGGCAAACTTATAAATTCTTGAGTTTATTCATGAAAACTCGTTTAGAAATGAAAAGAATTTATTTTTACTTATTCATTAACATAATTCCAAAGTGAAATATTGTTAATGCCAGAGTTCATAATTAATTCTTACCTTTTAAATTTTATTTGATTTAAGTCCTTGAGGTTATTAGATAACCCAATTAATAAAACATGGATATTTTAGTTATTAATTACTATGAAGGGATACAAATAAGTCCTCAAGTTATTGTATGAGCTTAATTTATCTAAATAAAGTGGGTTTTGAGAATTGAATACTTAAAGTAAACGAATAACTCAATACTGAAAGAAGGGCCACTAAGTACCTCCAAAGGATTTATCTAAGTTAGTTAAAACGTTAATATGAAACAATAGAATATATATAAATAATGAATAAGTGAGGAAAGAAATGCAATTGAGCCAAAATTTTGTTCTTTCTTTTGACTGCTACTGATGCATATGTTTTTGTTCAACCCATTTCTTTGCTTCTCATTAGGTGTTGTTGGTTTCTTTAACCAAAATGTTAGCTTTCATTTTCGATAGAAGATGAGGCTGACCTAAAAGACATACATGAGAAAGGCTAACTCTATGTGGACTCATCTCAGGAAAGTTTGTGTATAAGAAAATGAGAGAATGAATTAGCAAGGAAAATCCAATTCAATCTACATGAAGATGTGAGATATAGAGACAATGTACCTAATGATTTCTTAATAAAATAAAAAACTCTCAATGTTTCAGAAAGCTAGAATATCGAGTTATTCTACTAGAGTATATGATTTCAGAGATCACATCATATTGTCACTACTGCGCAAATAATAATTCCAATTGTTTTTAAAAAAAATGATCGATGCCATAAAGCACAACAAAATATGTTGGACGCCAATGAACCCTATCCATCGACAACCTTAACTATCTCTTTCTGGTTGCACTGATGACCAATTCACTATGTCATCCCCTCACTAAGGTATATCAATTGCAAAAAGATACGGAGTCAGAGTCAAAATTAAAATACGCAGTAGTTTTATATCCCACACCTAAGGAGAGTAAACTATTCCTATGAAACTGATTGCTTATCTTCATGGAGAACCTAGGATGGTATTGGAGGAGGAGAAGGTGGAACAAATGATTATTAAGGAGAATTTAGAGTTTGCAGTAATTGAGAAGTTTTCTTATGGGTGGCCAGAAATTCAGGAGTTGAGAAAATTGATCCCCAAACAGTATGAGTTGAGAGAAGAATGCAAAATTTGATTGTTGAGCAATACTCATTTTTTATTAGGGTATCATGCTTAGAGGGTTATGATAAACTTTTGTCCAAACCCTAATTTAATCTAATGCGTAGATGCTTGTAATATCCAATGAGAACCCTGAAATAGGATTCAATGTTCAATTGGGAGGAAGAAACATTTACGGCGATTACATGGATTTAAGTCCTTTCCTCGCCTAAAAATTTCTTTGTAAAGAAGGTTGAAGTTTCATCAGTAGCTGATCAGATGGTATTTTAACAACTCATTAGACTCAAATTCATGAATTATTGTCCTATTTTAATGCTAATTGAAGGGGTTTTAGGCCGTAGTTCTCTTTGATGCAGGCTTCCCTTGAAAAAAGCATATTTGAAGGATTTAAAGCAAAAAAGCACTGAAGCACACTAGTGATGGAACTGGAGTCCCAAAGAAAATAACAGACATCTCACCGGCTAAATGTCGGCTTGGATGGAGCAATACTTTCTCGATACCGACATTCAATTGGTGTAGCACAATGACTGATCGGTGTTCACTATTCTAGCGCAGATGCTCCAGTTTAAAATTAAAGGTTGACGCGAGGATGCGACTAGCGCTCCGCTTTCCATAGTCGGTGCTTTGCTAGTCAAGCCCAAGTCTGAAGGACGAAAGCTAAAGGACAAAAATGCAATTTCGGAAAAGAGTGCTTCCTTTGGAATATTGTAAGGATAGAATAGAAATTTGAGTAATTATGTACCATTATCTTCTTCCCAATTAGGACAAGTCATATGGTATGCAATTTTATGAAATTTTAATGACCCTCAAGGTCATTTTTATGTAATTCCTTCTTTTTGTTGTTTAGAGCGTTCCTGTAGCGACTCCAGGTGATTTATCACTTGCTGGCACTGACTGTTCGGTCGCCAGGTCGTTCGTTTGTGTTTTATGCCTGTTTCCCTATTTTGGAGCTTTAGAAACTTGAAAAGTTGATTTTGGTCATAACCACAGGTAAACGACCATAGAATATGATTTTGATGGTGCCATCAACTTTGGAACAGTCAAATTTGGCTAGAAGCATAGTTTGCACGAGTCTCGAGGATTTCAGTGTGACTTTAGGGCCATTTAGCGCTTTAGCCTTTGAATTTTGGCTTAAGGTTGACTTTTGTCAACATTCTTGGTAAACGTGCTTGGATGAGATTTTTATTAGCGCGGTTAGTTCCAAAATGATGAGTTTGGTCTAGAATGACCTTTTGTGTGCTTCCTGAGGCTTCCGATCTAATTCTGAGTCCCTTGGTAGAAGTTGGCTAAAATGGCGCTTTGGGTGTGGGATCCACTTTTTGTCAAAAAGACCTCATATAGAAATTTTGACTATGCCATTGAGTCTAGAACGTCGAATTTGATGGGGTAGCATATCTCAATTGCGTTCACGAGGTTCCGAATAAATTTCGAGCACCTTGTCAAAGTTTTTTAAAAAGCCAAGTTTAGCTAGTGCAGCAACTGATGTTGCAGACCCATTCTTTCTCCGTGTTTGAGGCCCTTGATCTGTTTTCGCGGAGGTCTGAGTCTTTCTTCTCCGTGTTTGCGGATAGGGCTCCTCGTTCGTGGAGTTCTGGGAGGTATGGGGAATCTTTCACTCCGAGTTTGCTGATGGCCTCCACATTCGCACAGGTATGGATTCTTTCCCTCCGTGTTTGTGGAGGTCAGTTTGTTCTCTCTCCGTGTTCTTTGGCCCCTAGCCGCGTTCGCAGAGGTCTGCATGTCAGGAATTATATAAAGAGGTAGTCGTGCTTCATTGTTGTTGTTAGTTGGAAAATTGATGTCTTCTTCATTTTAAGTCGGTATTCGGAGATTCAAAGACCCAGGTGTTTGGAATTGCATAGGTTTGATGGGCATTGGTTCGGATAGCGTTGGTTGACCTCCAATTTCTCAAGTCATGATGGCACTTACCAACCCGCCAGTAGGCAAGCCAAACCACACCACCGAACTTGGCAGTAATGGGGCTGAGGATGGAAACTAGCCTCAACTAAGCGAAAGCGTAAATAAAAGAACACATAGGGGAAAGGCGGAAGCGAACCCAAACTATATACAATAAACGAAACCTTCTAGAACCTGGAAGTCACAAGTACATAGCTACTAAAAGAGTATAAGGCCTGAAAGTGGAACACCGAAACAAGACTGTCTCAAAAGCAAAACACAAGCCAAAAATATAAGTACAGAAAGAGGCAGGTAATCCTAGAATGCCAAGTGCTCACCCTCACCTCCGGAACAGACTACTGCAGGCTCGACCTCAATGGTGATAATCGGTGCACGGACCTGCATCCCGAAAGTAGATGTAAAGTGTAGCATGAGTACAACAAAAGAGGTATCCAGTAGGCATCATAGGCTAACTGAGAAAGATAGGTAAAAACATATTGAAAGGATAGAAACTACAATAAGACAGGTCAAAGGAAATAAGCACAAAGCTAGCCGACAACAAATCTAAGAATATCTAAACGAAACTTAACTGATCCCCCCATAAGACAAGAAGGTACACTAAAGCACAGACAAAAAAACCCTGATAGAGCCCCAAAAGCCCGACAAGTACAAAGAAATGCTGAATCTACAAGACTGAAAGAAAGCCCAACTGCGAATCGAAACCACCAACCAACTCAATCGAAACAATCAGCCAATTCTATCCCAGTCAAAAGTCTGACTTCCAAATCGGGCTGCCCAGCAAGATAGCAACTCCCGAGGGCCCTTCCTTAGCCAGAAGAGTGCCAAGGGGGCATAACAACTCCTCCAAAGGCCCTAATATCCAATCGCCCAATCAGCTAACACCCCGGGGCCCTACCCCAGCCAGACGAGTGTGCGGGGCGTGTCAACTCCAAAGAGGACCTCAATAACTCATATCCAATTACCCAGCTGGCTAACACTCCAGGGGCCCTACCCCAGCCAGATGAGAAAGCAATTAACACTCCGGGGGCCCTGTTCCAGCCAAGCATGTGTGTCAGGCATATCAACTCCGTAGAGGATCTCCAATACAAAACCAATACGGATCGCCGTCCACCAACAAAGACATACTCTTATCCAATTGCCCTGGCTAAAACTCTGGGGACCCTGTCCCAGCCAGACGAGTGAGCCATCTAACACTCCGGGGCCCTCTCCCAGCAAGACGAGTGCCCGAGGCATATCAATTCCGTAGAGGATCTCAAATACCAAACCAATATGGATCGTCTTCCATCAACAACCAAAGAACTGATCTCGAAACACCAAAAATCTTGGGAAAACACCACTCCTCCGACGACATATCGATACCACAGAAAAGGGAATAGAAGCCAGAAGTTCACAACAATACAAAACCAAAGCTAGGCTCATACTATCGGACCCATGTCTGCTATTTCGATCTACAAGGACCTAGTCCATCCGAATCGATGTCGAATATATACTACAGTCAAATAGGTGCATGGGTCTATGGAAAAACTATTCTAACCTACACTAAGGCCAGAAACATGCTCCAACATAATTAAACAACCAACTAGATAAACCACATGCATCAACACCCAAATAACCCCTCTGGTAGCATGATACTGCTCCAGAAACAACTCGAAAATCCAGCGTTAAACAAGATTTCTAAGAATAAGAGAAGACATACTAGAACCCCACCCTAGATTCACACAAATAAGCATGAATTCACCCAATCAAGCTCAATCTAACAAGAAGGGAAGCCATAACCTACGAGAAGGCCAACCGTGTGCGCTTCAAATCATTTCGCCGGAGCATTTCCCTTTCAAACGTCCTTAGACTGCTGCCACACTATCAAAAATAGAATCACGACATCAGTACGGACATTTAGACACTAAAAACATCCAAATCGGAGACGGATCAGTTTCGGAGTCAAAATCGGGAACTGTGGGACCCGCTTCGAAACTCCGTGCAAAGGTCCCAAATGCTCCCCCGAACTTGTGCTCCAAAACGACACACCTCTCGGGGCTCGGAACAACTGACAACCCAAGAAAACAAAACATGCAAAACTTTATAAAATTAGCTTAAGGCAGCTACTTACGCCTCAAATTCATGGAAAATGGAGGTCACCCAACTCTATCTGAACCAACACCCACCAAGCCTATGCAATTCTGAACACTTGGGACTTTTAATCACAAAAAAAAGACTTCAAATGAAAAAGATTTCAATTTTCCAACTAACAAAAACAATGAAGCCCGACTGTCCCCTTATATACTGCCAAACACACAGACCTCCCCGAACGTGGCCAGGGGCCCGCGAACACGAAGAGAAAAAAAACTGACCACCGAGAACGCGGCCAGGGGCCCACGAAAGTGGAGGGAAAGAATCCACACCTCCGCAAATGCGGAGGCCTATCCGCGAACGCGGAGAGAAAGATTCCCCAGACCTTCGTGAACGCGTAGCCCTATCCGCGAACGCGGCGAAGAAAGACTTAGACCTCCACCAACACGGATCAAGTGCCACAAACATAGAGAAGGAATGGGTCTGTAACATCAGCTGCTGCACCAGCTGAACTTGGCTTTTCTAAAAACTCTGATGGGGTTCTCAGAATTCGTTCGGAACCCCGTGCACACAAACGAGATATGCTATCCCATCAAATTCGGCGTTCCAGACTCAATGGTGTGGTCAAAATTTCCATACGAGGTCGTTTCAACAGAAGTGGGTCGCACACAAAAAGTGCTATTTTAGCAATCTTCTCCCAAGGGCCTAGGAATTATATCGAAACCCCCGAGAAGCACACAAAGGGTCATTCTAGACCAAACTCGTCATTTCGAAACAAACCGCGCTAAAAGAATTCTCATCCGAGCGCATTTACCAAGAATGTTGATCAAAGTCAACCTTAAGCAAAAATTCAAGGGCTAAAGTGCCAAATGGCCCAAAAGTCAAACCGAAAGCCTCTGGACTCGTGCCAACCATGCTTCTAGCGTTATTTGGCCATTCCCGAGCTGATGGAACTGTCAGAATCATATTCTGAGGTCATTTACCTAAGGTTATGACCGAAATCAACTTTTCATGCTTCAAAAGCACCAAAACAGGGAAAGAGGCATAAAACCCAATTGAATGACCAGACGACCAAACAGTCAGTGCCAGTAAGTCATAAATGACTTGGGGTTGCTACATGAATGCTCTAAACGAATGAAAGAAAGCATTATCACAAAAATGACCAAGAGAATCATTACAACATCAACTACTAAAAGAACTTTCATCCGTGAAAGTAAGAATCAAGAAGAACCTGAGGGTTTAAATAAGCTGGAGAACTACTCCCGCATCTCCCGCTGGGTCTCCTAGGTTGCATCCTCAACAGGACGATGCCTCCAATGACCCTTAACTACAAGAATCGCTCTAAATCTCAGTTGCCTCATATCTCTGGCCAAAATAGCAATTGGATCCTCAATATAGGTCAGGCGATCATCCAACTCAACGACATCATACTGGAGCACATGAGACTCATCTGGAACATATGGGTGCAACATCGAAACTTGGAAAACTTGATGAATTGCTGAGAATGCTGGAGGTGAGACTAACTCATAGGCCACCTCAACAATTGTCCTCAAAATCTCAAAAGGCCCAATATACCTAGGGCTAAGCTTGCCCCGCCTCCCAAATCTCGTCACGCCCTTCATGGGCGATAGTCGAAGGAATACCCTATCACCAAAATCAAATCTCAACTTTCGACGCCTGTGATCCACATAACTCAGGTATCTACTGTTGGCAGTCCTAAGCCGATCCTAAATCATCGTCACATTAACTAAGGCCTCCTAAAACAAGTCTGTACCCTGCGGCCTAGGGTCCATAGACTTAAACCATCCAACTGGAGTGCGACAACACCTACCATATAGAGCCTCAAATGGGGCCATCTAAATGCTAGAGTGGTAGTTATTGTTGTACGCAAACTCTGCCAAGGGCAAGAACTGGTCCCACTAACCTCCAAAGTCTATAACACAGGCCCACAACATATCTTCAAGGACCTGAAGAGTACGCTCTATCTGGCCATAAATTTGTGGGTTGAATGTTGTACTAAGATCAACACAGATGCCCAACTCCTATTGAAATACTCTCCAAAAGCTAGAAGTGAACTGTGAACCCCAGTCTAAAATGATAGAAACGGGCACACCATGAAGACGAACCACCTCTCGAATGTAGATACGAGCTAGCCTCTCAGCACCGAAGACTAGAAGGAAGTGTGCTAACATGGACAATCGATCTACGATGACCCAACAGCTGTCAACACCCCTAGAAGTCCTAGGCAAGCCCATAATGAAATCCATGGTGATACGCTCAGACATCCACTCAGGAATTGGTAATCTCTGTAACTTACCTCCATGCCTCTAATGCTCGGCCTTCACCTGCTGAAAACATAAGCAACATGGCATATAATCTGAGATGTCCCTCCTCATACCGCCCCACAAGTAATGCTGCCTCAAATCACGATACATCTTAGTGGTGCTCGGATGGATAGAATACCTGGAATCATGCTCCTCGATAAGAATCAACTGAATTAAATCCCAAACTCTCGGAACACACAAATGGCCAACAAATCTCAAAATCCCATCAAAATCTAGAGTAGCCTGCCTAGTATAACCTGCCAATACTCTATCCCTGAGCGCCACCAAAGACTCATCCTCAAACTGACGACCAAGGATCTAATCTAGAAGGGAAGACTGAACTCCCACATAGGCTAACACTTGAATGGTAAAAGAATCATCAAGCCTGATCATCTGGTTAGCTAGGGATTGGATGTCCAAAGACAAGGGTCGCTCTGAAACAGAAAGAAAGGCTAGACTACCCATACTCACTGCCTTCCGGCTCAAGGTGTCCGCTACCACATTCGCCTTGCTCGGATGGTAGATAATAGATAGATCATAGTCCTTCAGGACCACAATTCAACGGCGCTGCCTCGAATTAAGATCCCTCTGGAACATAATGTACTGAAGGCTCTGGTGATCAGTGTAGATCTCACAATGAACTCCGTATAAGTAATGAATCAAGATCTTAAGCGCAAAAACTACTGCCGCCAACTCCATGTCATGAGTGGGTTAGTTGCGCTCATGCAGCTTAAGCTTCCTCGATGCATAAGAAATAACCCGGCTCTGCTGCATCAAAACACAACCCAAACCAATGCCGGATGCATCATAATAGACCGTGAAACCCTCACCCTTAAGTGGTAGAGTCAATATAGGAGCGGTGGTAACCAACTCTTTAAGTCTTAGAAAGCTCCTCTCACAATTCTCCGACAAGATAAAGGGAAAATCCAGGTGAGTCAAAGGCACCGCTATAGAAGTGAAACCCTCAACAAAATGCCTGTAGTATCTTGCCAATCCGACGAAGCTCCGAATCTCAGTCACAGAGGTGGGCCTAGCCCAATCATGGATAACCTCAATCTTCATCGGATCCACCATAATTCCATCCTTGGACACCATGTGTCCCAAAAATTCTACAGACTCAAGCCAAAACTTTCACTTTGAGAAGTTGGTATAAATCCGATGGTCTCTCAAAGTCTGGAGCACTATCCTCGAATGCTACTCATGCTAACTATGGCTCCGTGAGTATACCAAGATATCATCAATACGAGGAATGGGGTAACTGTTCTTCATATTCACCTTATTCATCCACCTGTAATCAATGAACATCCGCATAGTACCATCCTTCTTCTTGACAAACAATACTGGGGCACCCCAAGGCGATACGCTAGGCCGAATGAACCCCTTGCCCAAGAGATCTTGAAACTGAACAATGAGCTCCTTGATCTTTACAGGCGCTATAAGGTATGGTGGGATGGAAATAGGATGAGTACCCGGCCCCAAATCAATGGTAAAATCAATATCTCGCTCTTGGGTAGGCCAGGAAGGTCGGTAGGAAATACATCAGCAAACTCTTGGACTATAGGCATGAAATCAACGGTAGGGTCCTCTCTTCTAACATCTCTAACATAAGACAAATAAGCCAAACATTCGCTAACCACTATCCTCCGGGCCTGAATACAAGAAATCACCCCAACTGGTGTGCGACTACAAGAACCGTGCCACACCACTGGTGGAATACCAAGCATGGCTAAAGTAACGGTCTTGGTATAGCAATGCAAGGCCGCTTGATGAGGGGATATCCAATCCATGCCCAAAATCACATCAAAATCCAGCATACTAAGCACAATAAGATCTGCCCGAGTGTCTTGCCCCTGAATAGTGACCACACAGGATCTACAAACCCGATCCACTACTAAAGAATCACCTACAGGGGTCGACACATGTAATGGTACCACTAAGGGCTCTCCCCTAATTGAGGAGCACAATAAGCAAACACATACGAATAAGTAGAACCCGAGTCAAATAAAGCTGAAGCAAATTGATGGAATAATAGAACCGTACCTGTAATCACATCATTTGATCCCTTGGCCTCTACTCTCGCTGGAGCTGCATAAAAGTGGCCCTGGGTGTTTATACCTCGTGCATCGACCCTGCCACCTGTCCTGCCTCCCCGAGGACCTCCCCGTGCACCCTAATACTATGCTCCTCCTTTAGCTGGAGGTGTTGCTGGTGATACCAGTCTCCCTGTCGGAGGAGCTGGTAAGGCTGGTCTTGAGATAGGGCACTCCCTAGACCAATGATCAAGCCTCCCG
Source organism: Solanum appendiculatum (assembly GCA_018342035.1). Taxonomy (NCBI): domain Eukaryota; kingdom Viridiplantae; phylum Streptophyta; class Magnoliopsida; order Solanales; family Solanaceae; genus Solanum; species Solanum appendiculatum. The sequence goes on along the minus strand of JAGDQO010001372.1, from coordinate 133,027 downwards.
CAAGTAAAGAAACACTGAGACAACCTGTTCACAACTATAGGCCAGCCACCCCGACCTGAGGAACCCGTCTGAATACCTCCTTGACCCTGACTCGGACCTGCACTATAACCACCCTGACGGTGATGGTCACCCTTCGCAATCCACAACAATGCCTGAAACGTGCGGCTTGGCTGACCCGTCTGAAACCTCTGCTGGACCCGATTCTGAATAACTCTAAGCCTAAGACGAGGTGGCTCTCTTGCCGCTGCACCCGTGAGCCTCGTGATGTAGCCTCTTGAGTGTGCGTCCATGGTCCACCACATCCACAAAAGGGCGGCCCGCTGAAACCATAGACTGCGACTCAATACACAGTGGTAACCTCTAACCTCTGACGAAGCACCTATCTCTCTTCTCCTCAATGGATAAGATTATCGTGGCATGACGGGATAACTCATGGAATCTGACCTCATATTCAGATACCGTCATAGAGCCCTAATCTAACCTCGAGTACTCATCACGAAGCCGATCTATAATGCTTCGTGGAATAAATCTAGCCGAAAAGACCTCAGAAAACTCCATCCACGTCACTGGTGGGGACCCAGATGGCCTAATCTCCATGATAGAACGGCACCACTATCTGGCTGGTCCATCCAACAGATAAGTAGTGAAGTCATCTCCTCTCGACTCCACTAATCCTAGAGCCTACAATCGCTCCCGGTAGGATGTAATGAACTCATGGGCGTCCTCCCCAATAGCCCAAGAAAAACTTGGTGGTGCCAATCTTTGAAACACCTCGATCATCTTCTGCTCCCGCAATGGCATGACCCCATCTAAGACATCAGGCTAAACGGTGGCCGGCGCTGGAGCTGGATTTGGAACTTGTGTTGGGGCTTGCTGCTACTGCTGCTGTATACCCCCCATCGCTGCAAAAATATGCGCCAGCACAGCCTAAAGGTTAGGGGCAGGAGCTGGTGCAGGTGGTGGGTGGGCTGGTCCCGGCCCCACCGGCTGAGGAGAAATCTGGTTAAACTGAGGCTTCACCTCTTGCTCAGGAGTCCTTGCTCTATCTGGGGGCCCGGGTGCATCACCCCTGGCCGCTCTACTGCGTGTGTGAGCAATTCTGTGACAGAGTGAAACAAGTAAGATTTCATGAAACCAATCGGACAACAACGCATGAAAATGATACAAAATAGGAAAACCTCCTGAAGACAATCTGTAGCCTCCCAAAGATAGGTCAGGGACGTCTCTGTGCTAATATGCAGGACTCTACTAGATTCAAGCTCTATACAAGTGAGACCGATGAACCTGGGCTCTAAAACCAACTTGTCACGATCTGATTTCTCGAGTCATGATGGTGCCTACCAACCAGCCCATAAGAAAGCCAAACCCTGCCACGGAACTTGACAGTAATAGGGCTTAGGGTGGAAACTAGCCTCAACTAAGCGAAAGCATAAATAAAGGAACACATTGCCAAAAGGTGGAAGCAAACCCAAACTAAATAAAATAAATGATTCCTCCCAGAACTTGGAAGTCACATGTACAGAGCTACTAAAAGATTACAAGTCCCAAAAGTGTACCACCGAAAGAAGACTGTCTCAAAAGCAAAAGACAAGAGAAAATATAAGTTCAGAAGGAGGCAGGTAATCCCAGAACACCAAGTGCTCACCCTCACCTCCGGACCACACTACAGTGGGCTCGACCTCAACACTGATAACTGTTGCTCAGACCTGCATACCGAAAATAGATGTAGAGTGTAGCATGAGTACCAACACAACAGGTACCCAAAAGGCATCATAGGTTGATTGACCAAGAAAGGTAAAAACAGACTGAAAGGATAGAATCTACAATAACATAGGTCAAAGGAAATAAGAACAAAGCTAGGCGACAAAAAATCTAAGAATATGTAAACTAAACCAAACTAGGCCCCTCATAAGGCCCAGAAGGTACAGTCAAGCACAGACAAGCAAAACCTGAACGGACCCTTATAAGCCCAACAAGTACATAGAAAAGCTGAATCTATGAGACAGAAGGAAAACCCAACTGTGAATCGAAACCACCAACAAACTCAACCGAAACAATCGGCCAATTCCATCCCAGTCAAAAGTCTGACTTCCAAATCGGGCTGTCGAGCCAGATAGCAACTCCCGGGGGGCCTACCCTAGCAAGTCGTGTGCCAAAGGGGAATAACGACTCCTTTAAAGGCACTAATATCCAATCGCCCAGTAAGCTAACACTCCGGGGGCCCTGCCCAAATAGACGAGTGCGCGGGGCGTGTTAACTCCAAAGAGCACCTCAATAACTTATATCCAATTGCCTTGTTGGCTAACACTCCGGGGGTTCTGTCCCAGCCAGATGAGTGAAGCATCTAACACTCTAGGGGCCTTGTCCTTTCCAGGAGAGTGCGTGAGGCATATCAACTCCGTACAGGATCTCCAATACCAAACCAATATGGATCGCTGTCTACCAACAACCACATACTCATATCCAATTGCACAATTGGCTAACACTTCGGGGGCCCTGTCCTAGCCAGGCGAGTGAGCCAGCTAACACTCCGGGGGTTCTATCCCAGTCAGAAGAGTGTGCGAGGCATATCAATTCTGTAGAGGATCTAAAATACAAAACCAATATGGATCGCTGTCCATCAATAACCACTGAACCGCTCTCAAAACACCTGAAATCTTAGGAAAACACCACGCCTCCGACGACACTTCAGCACTACAAAAAAGGGATGAGAAGCTAGAAGATCACAAAAATACAAACCTAAAGCTAGGCTCATACTCTCAGACCCAAGTTTTCTATTTCGATCAACAAGGACCTAGTCCATCCGAATCGACGTCGGGTACATACTAGAGTCAAACAGGTGCATGGGTCTAAGGAAAAACTAGTCTAACCTAGACTAAGGCCAGAAATATGCTCCAACAGAAATATACAACCAACAAGATAAACTAAATGCATCAACACCCAAATAACCCCTTCGATAGTATGATACTGCCCCTAAAACAGCCCGAAAATCAAGCCTAAAACAAGATTTCTGAGAAGAAGAGAAGACATACTAGAACCCCACCCAGATTCACACAAATTAGCATGCATTCACACAATCCAGCTCAATCCAACAAGAAAGGAAGCCGTAACCAACCCGTAGGCCGACCGCGCTTGCTCCAAATCACTCTGCCAGGACTTTTCCATTTTGAACAGCCTCAGACTGTTGCCACGCTATCAAAAATAGAATTACAGCATCAGTACGGTCTTTTAGACACTAAAAATATCAAAATCGAAGACGGACTAGTTTTGGAGTCAAAATCAGGAAAATCTCTCAGCTCTCGGAACAGTTGACAATTGATTTGAGCCAAAAATACATACCTTTTATCATTATTTACCTCATATTTATTATTTGTATTTATCTTATTTGAGCATGAATTTTATGGGACATGCTAAATAGTGTTATTTATTTGTAGGATTAAATTGGTGTGAATATTAAGAAGTTTGGAGCTAAATCGAATTAAAGATGGAAGGTTGAAGAAGGAAATCAAGCAGACAACTTAATGGATTAAATTGAATATAATAATATATAAGTAATATATAAGAAGAGCAGCCGTAGAGATTCAGTTGCAATATAACAATGCTGCCACGTGGGAGCCAATAAATGCAGCAGCAAACAAAATTGGAGGCGGCGGTACTATTTACGTAGAATTCCAATTCTTTTGGGTTTTGGGTTCCTAATTTGTTTTGGACTCAATTACTTTTATTTACGGTTTTCTATATCTATAAATAGTTCATAGTAATAATTATTACGTGTGCAAGATACAATGTAAAAAATAACTTTTGATCTAGGGTTTTATCTTTTCTTCTCATTTATTTATTTTACATCTTTTACATCTTTTCTTTGAATGATTCGTTGTAATTGCTCTATGTCTATGTGTAGTTAAATTTTTCGTTCTTGGATTATATTTACTTACAAAATGATTGTTTACTGATTTTGCTTCGGCATAATTGTTTATCATATTGGTTGTTCTTACATTCTTGTGATTACTATTTTGATTCTTGGCCACCATTATAATAAATTTATTGTCTTCTTTTGTACTCGGAAGAGGAATAGAGGGATAGAACGTGGAATATAAGGAGCATGATCTTTTTTTGCATATCACTTGAATTGATTTGTGTCTAGGATAGGGATAAACCTAGGTGCCTTGCTTGGCTCAAATACGGGAAGACAACGTAATGCTCCATAGTTGGTTCAGTCTATCCCCGCTCAACGATGTAGTTAGGCCGTCAATTGTGGTAGATGGTTAGAGGTCGGGAGATCATGACTATATTATCAACCCCGTGAATCAACAACTAGATAATCAAATAAGTTGATGAAATTGATGATAAACATGATTGTTAGTTAAATCATAATCCTGGATCGATTCATTAATTAATTTTGTGAAAAATTGATCTTTTCTTAGTTAATTGTTTTTTATTATTTAATTTTTATTTTTAGTTTAGTGAATATATATTCATCTTTGACATCCTCCCCTTGAATAAATAATCAGAATTAGTATAATTTAGTAAAATAGTAAATTGACAAGTCTCTGTGGGTTCGTCATTCGATTTCTAAAAGAACCACTTTATTACTTGTGCAACCACGTACACTTGCGTGTACAATTGGATCAACAGGTTTTTGGCGCCGTTGCCGGGGACATAGAAATTAATTATTTTTCTAGGTTATACTTTTTTTATTTATTTATTAAAGTTTATTTTTAAAAACTAAAAAAACATAAATGAAGAAAAATGAAAAAAAAGAATAAAAAGAAAAGATTAAAAAAAAGGTGGTGATTAAAAAAAAGGTGGTGAACTTACTTGTGTCGTGCCGCGACGTTAAATTACGCGCTTATTGGGAGGCAACCCAATTTATAGTATAGTTTTTATATTTTTTACTGTCATTTTTTTGTGTTGTTTAACAGGTTTTGGAGAAGTCTGAGTATCCGAAATTTGGAGCTAAGGAGCACGTTTGAGCTTAAGTGTGGGGTGACGACCCTTGATGAAAATTGAGAGAACATGCTACTAGCTAGTCCTAAGGCCTCAGGGAGTTTTCCTAACCCTGTTTTAAAATTTTAATTGACGTTTTGGGCACATAGCATCTTTTTAAGTATGGGGTGGGAATTCTTCCACATATGTTGGTTAGGGTGAAGTGTGCTTTAGATTTTTTTAATATTGATTTTTTAAAAAATGAAAAAAATATATTATAAAGTAAAAAAAAAAAAAGAATTTTCGGACAATAAAGTCCGTATCCAAGTCGCGTCGCGGAGCAGGGTACAAAATTTATTTTATTTCGTAAAAAAAATATTTACAAAATTTTTTATTCGTTAGTAGAAGTACACTTAGCCCAACCCTTTTTTTTTATGTCATAAAAAAATAATTCTTTCTTTGACTCTTCGGTTATGTGTTGCACTGGGGGTAGTGTCATGTCTTAAGTAGGGGGTGGGGGAATGAAATCCTAGTTTTTATTGTTTGATTGAGTCTTTTTTTTAGGATGGGTTCCTCAGTTTTGCTTTCGATTCTTTTCCTGAGGATAGTCCCTTCGAACCGACAGGGAGTAGATTTTGTTCTTTTTGTTTTTCTTTTTTTAGAAAGAAAAGAAAAGACCCTTTTGAGTTGTTTGATACTTGCTATTTGGGCCTAATTTTGAGTAGTACTTTCTTGTGAATGCTTGATTGCTAATGAGATTGCATACTATTTGACACCGAGGTTCATGGTTGTGACTTTGTAAATAACTTATTTTATTTTGTAGTTTGTTATGATCCTGTCTCTCTTAGAAGTGGAATTGATCCATCCTGATTGATAGTCATGCCATGTGTGGTGATAATTTACGTATTCCATGTTTTGCATCATAGTATAGAACTTTCCCTGATGTTATTAAAGCGAAATAAAAAGTGTTGCTTTGTTAAGGAGATGATAATTGGCTTTCTTTATTTGTTTGCAAAACGGAACATCTCTCAGCGCTCGAAACAGCCGACCACCCAAGAAAACAAAACATGCAAAACCTTACAAAATTAGCTTAAGGCAGCTACTTACGCATCAAATTCAGAGAAATCGCAGGTCACCCAACTCTATCCGAACCACCACCAACCAAGCCTACGCAATTTCGAACAGCTTGGACTTAGAATCACCGAAAACCGAGATATCAATTTTCCAAATAACAACAACAATGAAGCATGACTGCCCCTTTAAATACTGCTAGACACATAGACCTCTGCGAATGCGGCTAGGGCCCCGTGAATGCGGAGGGAAAGAATCCACACCTTCGCTAACGTGTAGTCCTATCCGTGAACGCGGAGAAAAAGATTCCCTAGGCCTCCCAGACCACCGCGAACGCGGATAAGAAAGACTCAAAACTCCGCGAACGCGAAGAAGGAATGGGTCTGCAACATCAGCTGCTATGCCAACTGAACATGGCTTTTCCGAAAACTCTGACGGGGTGCATTAGATAGTGGCATAAAACCCCCATTCGGTATTAATTAATCAGCTCTTATATTGATTGTATTGCATGGATATGATCTTCTTTTGATGTTTTAATCTAAAATCAGTGGTTGCAAATATTAGTTGAGACCACTAACACCATTATGACATGGGAAAGCTTGATGGAGTTGGGTACGACTCAATAGTGAGAACATGATGAAATTACTCTATGGATTTGAGCAAGGGATGGAATAATCAGAATAGTTTCATATTTAATGATATGAGCTAGGGATAGTCAGTTTACACAAGCAATGTTTAATATTTTGTTAAAAGGGTCTTGGAATTCGGAAGAACCCAAGGTCCTATTCTTGATAGTTTAGAAGAATATCAAGTGTAGCCTAGACCGAATGCGTTCCATGTATCAATCAATGTCGTTCGGTTAATCTTTGCCTATTCGAGTTGAAACCCCTATCGCTATGCACACACCCCTTGTCATTTCCCACTTGTTCAGATCATGTTTGTGTTGATTCTAGATCCTGTTGCTTAATCTTGATAAAATTTGAGTTGTTAGATAAACCCCCCCACCCCCTTTTTTATATACACATGCTTGTTGAAAACTCAATTTGCTAGCATGTTTGAGTAGTAAAATCAATTGAAGAAGAATCTCTTATACCAATCCTTTTTGTTCGACCCCGACCTCAGAAGTTGGACAATTGTTTTACATACGACCTCTTATGCCCTAATATATGGGACATAGTTGAGCACTTATCAAAAATTGTATCATTTCCGGGAATTTGTTAACGATTTTCTTTTGTTTATAACTAAATTTAAACTTCTGTGCTTTTTGTTTTCTTATTACATATTTTTGTGTTGTTGCTTGACAAAAATAAGGCAAGATGAATAAAGCAGATGACGAATGAAGTATTGGTTATGGAGGATTCACAAATGAATTCACCGCCGATAAAGCACTCCTGGAGCTGGGCATAACCAAAGAAATTCGCCTACCACAGGAAATAAGTTACGTTGTCTTTCAAGTTACAAGTATGATACTTCATTTACTACAAATGAAGGGATTATTCATAGGAAAAGCAGTGGAGGATGCTAATCAATATTTAAGATTTGTTCCGTTCTCATTAACCAGAGATGGTACCACATGGATTGGAGAATTTTCCCGCAGATCAAACACCACAGAAGCTATATTGAAAAATGCTTTTCTTGTGAGATTTTATCCACCCTAAAAAATATTGAAATTGAGGAATGAAATAAATATTTTTTAGCAAATGTCGAAAGAAAGTATGCATGAAGTATGATTAAGGTTCAAGAAAAAGGTGACGAAATGTTTGATTAATCATAGATTATCTAATGAAGTTCTACTTCAAAATTTGTATCGTGTGTTAGATGAGGTCAACCAAGGAGTAGCTAATAATTTGGTGGGAGGATCCTTTATGAACTTGACTTATCCTCAAGCTCCAATATCTCTGAACCAAATGGCAAAACTAAATATGGTGTGGTATACAAATGATCAAGTGAAAGGAGGTAGCATGGTTGCTTAAGAATTGACTAATGAAACTAGAAGGAAAGAAGCGGAACAAGAAGAATAGATTGCTAAGATGAAAACGAGCATTAATCTCTAATGATGGGCGCTGAACATACAGTGTAAATGACATTGGTGCACAAAGTGGAGTTTTGTCTGAAGAAGGGGTTGCTTATAGCTCATTAGATGAACAAGCGAGATACTTCTCGAACTGTCACAACCCAATTTCTCAAATCATGATTGCATGTACTATACTGCACTAGTAGGTAAGCCTAACCCTTAGCCCAAAACTATAAGTAACAAGCTAACATGTAGAAGATAATCAATGATAAGAAAAAATCTAATAATAAGGAGAAGAAAGAGAGGTCAACAAAAATAATATAAGAAACTATTCCCAAGACCTAGCATCACTCAGTAATAGAGCATCTAATAAAAAATAGGAGTACAAGGTTTATTCAGATACAATATAAGTACATGTTGTCTCTGAATACAACATAAAGTCAAGCCTAGTCACAACAGATGGAAATCGGTAACTTCGAACGCTAGGAGCTCACCCTAGACTCCGAAATCCAAAGCTACTCCGCACGACTCAATGTCAACGGAGAGAACCCGTACTATGATTTGCATGGTGCTGGCGTGTAGTATGAGTACCAATATGCGGTACTCAGTAGGCATCGACCGACTGAGCTCCAAATGTAAAATATGTACAAACAACAAGGAATAAGGAAAGTACAACACAACTAACTGAATTGGAGATATAAGATGCTAGACAAACAATAAGGAGCAGAAACATGATACAAAGAATAAGGTACCGAGTAAAGAATGTACCTAGAAACGCAAGACAACAACTTACTCACAAGAAAGCTATGATACAAGAGTAAACTACCCTAGGTCAGGACGCCTAACATCATAAATCTAGATCACAACTTATCAACTAACAGAACAATATCGCAGGAATTATGAGTTTAATAAAATAATAACCTAACCGCACCCCATAAGCATGAAAGGTACAATTAGGAAACATAACCAACCAATCCCCATAAAATTGGAGGGTGCAAACAAAAGTCAATTATACTTGTAATAGGCAATGCATATGAATGCAGGATGTGCACGAGAACCATCAGAAACAAAGTGAATACCCCTATGCCCTAACTCGGTCAATGATATAGGACTCATGAAGCTCCCCCATCTTGTTCAATGAAAGACACGACAAGAGGGACTCATAAGTGACGCGAGAAGTCCGTATGCACTGCTTGGGCCCGAATCTAAGTCTTACAACAAGTCATCTCCATCATGGTACCGAAGGAATGATGTCATGACCTAAAGTACCCCTTGAAGTGACATGGCGTACAGGACCCCGAAAGGCCTCTTAAAAGACACTTATCATGAACAATACAATATAATAGAATTTAAAGAGTTCCAAAAGGACAATTTCATATCCAAAGAGTTCAACAAAAGTTGCAGAAGTTTAACATAGTCACAAAGCCATCTAATACATCAATAGAAAGAATGTTGGGACGTAACCCATACAAGTTCAAAAGTAAAAGACATGAAAGATAAACGTGGCCGTGTCCTCGAAGTATGAGGACTCACCAAGTCATCACAATTTCTATGCTAACTCAATAGCCACGAGTGGATGGAGAAGAGTCGTCACACCCTAGATTTGAGAAACAATGTAGGTGAAAGTATGCGTTAGTACAAAAATGTAACTAGTATGATAACTACGCATAGAGTTTTTAAAACATGCCAAAAAGGGCATATTCATGAGATGAAATGACGAGGTTAAATCATAATGTGACATAGCATGGTGAAATACATGAATAAAAAGCCATGACCAATGCATGTAAAACATCTTTGGAGAAAACATGCTTGAAATACCTTTTTGAGAAGTAAACTTAGTTAATTATGTGGGAAGTTAGTCTTAACCGACATTCAGACCATGTGAGCTATAACATGGAATCCGGTGTCTACCCCACACCAAAAAGAGGTTTCCTCGCTTGCCAAGGTAAGAACCATAACTTCTAGATTAAGTAGATCCACTAGCTAATGTCTATTTAGGACAATCATCCTATGGTGGCACATAGTTAAGGCATAAGGAGATTATTACTAGAAACCCGACCTCTACTAACGGGAGAGCTTCCATCTCGGTATCCTCTCAATGCTAAGATTAAATCCCACGGAATAGTCATTTAATCATATTTCACAACTCATATAATCATTAATAGACCTGGGTAATCGCCTTGTGTCTATCATTAGAATAGCTCCTTAATTCTAGATTAAAGTTTAGTTTAGAAAACCTTTCAACCCTTATGAATGCTTTATGTGTGAAAACCCTTTCACATTTATGGATTGAGTAATATGTGTGAAAACCCTTTCACATTCATGGATTGAGTAATATGTGAGAAATCATTTCGAAGTACAATAACAACAACATTGAGGCTTTAGTCTCAAGGCAACCTTAAATAATCATTTCTATTTTTGAAGAACATGCATAGTTTCATAAATTCCATCTTTTCATGGTTCATAACTCCATCATAAATCATAATTTAGAAACAACAGATTTCACATGGGTTCATGGAGATTCATATTAAAAATGCAATTCAAATCAATTCATGCATAAAAATTCATAATTAAATCAATTAGATCATAATTGGAAAGAACCCACGTGATAGAAGAAAATCCTAGATTTCAATTGAGAATTCTAACTTAGAAAATTAGGGAATTTGGAATCCCTATGGAGGAAAGGACTCCATAGGTGAAAGCCATAATACCTTGAATCCAAAAGCTTGAAATCAATGGAGGATTAGGAGACTTGATCTTCAAACCCTAGCTTCTTCTTCTTCCTTAGGGAAATAAATATTTGGGGAAACTTTGAGGGATTTTGGGTGAGGTTGAAAAGTGATTGGAAAGGGTAGAAATTATGCTTAAAAGTCTTATATAATGCTTAGGATTAGAGGGTGGCCGACTTAGATTAAGCATTAAAATATTAGGGAAAAAACCAAAAAGCCATAAAAAATAACTGTTGGGTAACCATTTGCGGTTGGGACCTACGGTCCATAAGTCAATCTACGGACCGTGATAGTCAACTGTAGAAAGATGCAGAAACCATAAATTTTTTACCTCCAATGACGGTTGCCATTTATGGTCCGTTGGTCACCTAGACCGTACATTCCAACCGTCGTTCTGAACTTTTACTCTAAAAATCTCACTAAGTCTAAGGGTGAGCTATGAGTCCTATCTATTTCTCAAACACTGATTGACAAGCTGTCAAAGGGATTCTGAAACTTGTAATTCTGAAATATATTTGGCCTGCCACCTACGGTTCCCAACTACAGCTTGTAAGTCGACATACGTCCCGTAGATAAATTTCATCGGTGCTAGCTAGTTCTGAAAACTTGCAAATTTTCTTCCATTCGAATATGAGGTGTTACATTATCTCCCCCTTGGGAACTTTAATCCTCGAATGAGAATCAAGAAATCAGAAGAAAGGTAGTAACAAGATCTAACATCCCAACAAGAATGCAATCACATAAACACACATATTCAAGGAGAAAACATCAACTCCAAGCTAAAGCATGTTCAAAACATTATTTTGTAAAGTCTATGTGCAATTCATATTCAAATGCACATAATCATGAAGAAATCAATCAAGTTAACTCATATTCTATAAATTTAAGTTTTTCATGTTCATTAATAAATGAGGAATCATTGAAATAACTAAGACACATGAGACCCAATGAGTAAACCATGAGGAACTAAATACCTCAAGCTAGAGTAGGATGGGAGGGAAGGAGATGAGGATAACGGGACATCATATCGGCCTTGGCCTCCCACATAGCACCCTCAACTACTTGATTCGTCCAAAGAACCTTTACGGAACCAACTTCTTTATTCCTCAACTTCCGAACTTGCTGGTCTAAAATTTCAACCGGAACCTCTTCATAAGAAAGACTATCTTTTATACCAAGACTCTCCAATGGTACTATAGATGTCGGATCACCAATGTAATACCCTAGCTTTCCAAGGAATGAAAATGTAGAATTTACCTATAGGCAGTGACCTACGGAGACCACTTACGGGCCGTAGTCAGGTGGACGGGTCGTAGGTGAGGAGCCGTCAATGGCTATGTCAATTTAAGTAATTCTCAGTCTCTGAAGTGTGATCTACGGAGTAGTAGGATGGATCGTGAGTCAATTGACGATTCATAGAAAGTGACCGTAGATGTCCCCCAGACTTTGTTAAATTCTTGAACCTCAGGTTGTGATCTACGGTTGAGGTGTACGGTCCGTATATGGACCTACCAACCATAGATTGAAACTGTGATTGCAGGGTCACCAAATACCAACTCTCTGAATCTTTTGACGGTTCAATAGGACGGTCTATCAATGGATTTACGGATCGTAGGTCCTGAACGTAGATGGGCCCCAACATTTTTAATTAAGGGCTTTTTGGTCTTTTCCCTAGTTAATTCCCTAATTAACTAAGTCAGTTTTACCCTTATTAAAGGTCCTATTTATAATTTTCTATACCTAAATCACTTCATTCTAACTCATTCCCTAAATTCTCCTCTCAAATAATTCTCTCTCTAAAAGAAATCCTCTCTAGCTCAAGGAAGAAGAAGAAGCTAAGTTTTCCATTGAAGATCACCTAATTTCCTCATATTTCTAGTGGGCTTTGTTAAGGTATGATGGTATTGACCAATGGAGTTGCTTCCTCCATTGAGCCCTCCCTTTTCTTCATGAATTTCAAGGTTCAATTCCCTTCAAGTAAGCTAGGGTTTGATCAATTTCTATGGGTTCTTCTAGTATGAGTTCATTTACTGATTTAATGCTTTGTAGTGCATGATCTAGCGTGGGTAAAGTAATTTAGTGCACGATCTAGCATGAATTATATTTCTAATTATGATTATTGCATAAACCCCCATGATCCCAAGTAAATTAACCCCAATTTGATAATCTATGCCTTGATTGTTGGGTTGAGATATGAATTGATGAAATTGTGGGATCACCTATGAAATTGAGCATGAATTGGGGTTAAGTGCATGAATTTAGCATGTTCAAGTAAAAAGCATGATTTTCCTGTTTTATGTGGGTTACTTCAAGTATGACTAAATTGCCTTGATTATGACTTTTAAGAGCTAGATTGCATTGAATTGCATGGTTTAAAATAAAGGCAATATGAACCCAGTAGCTATGAAGAAAAAGCATGAAAAAATCATGAAGAAAGAGGATTATAAAATCAAGGATGTTTTATATGAAATCTATGATATGTTGATGTTGAATCTTGAAAGGGTTTTCTTATATCATGCTCAACCTAAGCTTATGAAAATTTTTCTCACATGTAAAGGATTCATTACTTGTTAAAGGTTTGCTTAACTAAAATTGAATCAAGAGCTTAAAGAAGCTATTCTAGGGGTGTAGGCTTGGACAAGTCCATGAAAGAAGAAACACTCAATGAAGTAAGCTTTGACTAGTCCATGGAATTGAAGTCATGTTTAGCTAGGAATTGCAACCCCAGTTGTGCCTTTCCATGGATATCAATATTTATGATTGTATAGTGGGTTATGCATAGAACCGAGTGGACGCGTGACAAGTCCCCATATGTCCTATGCCTATGTGCCCCCATAGGTGGTCTTTGATAGGCCCATATTATATCAGATTAGCTAGTGGATCCACGTAGGCTATACTTTAGGATTCTACCTTGGCAAGTGGAATGGGCTTTTTTCGATGTAGTGCAGACACTGGATTCCATGTTGAGTTATTCCATGGTGTACAGATCGGTTTAAGGCTCTTTCCACACTTCAGCTTGCACAATGGTGCATGGGTTACTAAAAGTAAAGTAAAGAAAAGAAGAGTAAAAGAAAGATGATTTAGCTTGCTTTGGCCATGGTTTATGCTTTATGTTATTTGCTTGTATGCCTTATCATGTTTAGCTTGGCCAATTGCATGTCATGTTTATATCTAAGTTTCTAGCATGTTTTATGAGTTTATATGCATGGCTATCATACTTAGTACTTTATTGTGCTAACGCATACTCTTGCCTGCATCAACTTCTTTGGTGTAGGACTTTGCAGTTCTCCTACTCGTGGCTAGCGCATTGACTTAGAGTTGAGAAGAAGACTTGGTGAGTCCTCATCCATCCGAGGACATAGCCTTGTTGGATTTTATTTTGATGTCTTTCCTTATGTTGGATGCTGCTTCCCTATCACTTTTATTCGTGTTCTATGATGTTGGAAGGCTCTGAGACATGAGTTGTAGACTTCCGCTGTTTTTAGTAAAGCTTTGATATAAAATGCTCTTTTAAACACTTATTTCTCTATTATCTTGTATGTTGTGTATGCTAAGGACTTGTATGACGCCTCTCAGGGTCTTGTACGCCGTGTTATATCTAGGGGCTACCATGGGTCGTGACAACCAACACACTTATTCAACAAGGAGACATGGAAAATTGGATGCACCAATGCCAAATCATTACGCAAATCAAGTTCATAAGAAACTTTGCCAATATGTCGCAAAATCTGATATGGGCCCACATAACGTGGACTAAACTTCCCTTTCTTCCGAAACCTCATTACACCCTTCATGGGTGAAATTTTTAAGTAGACCCAATCATCAACATCAAATTCTGGATCTCTCCTCCTAACATCGTCATAGGACTTCTGTTAACATTGAGCAATTTTGAACCTCTCTCTAATAAAATGAACTTTCTCCATAGCCTCATGTACCAACTCGGGACCTATAAAAGAAACTTCACCAACTTCAAACCAACCTATAGTAGATCTACACCTTCTAGCATAAAGAGCCTCAAATGGAGCCATACCAATACTCAAATTATAGCTATTATTATAAGAAAACTCGATTAAAGGCAAATGATCATTCCAATTACCCTTGAAATCAATTACACAAGCTCTCAACATATCTTTCAATGTTTTGATAGTACGCTCCACTTGCCCATCGGTTTGAGGAGGAAAGGCCGTCCTAAGCTTAAAATGAGTACCAAGGCCCTTTTTGAAAGATTTCCCAAACTGAGAGGTGAATTTGGTACCACTATCGGAGATAATGGATAAGGTAACTCTATGCAACATAACAATTTCCCTCAAGTACAACTTTGCATAGTCCTCCGCCAAATAAGAAATTTTCACGAGAATGAAATGGGCTGATTTCATCATACAGTCCACAATAACCCAGATCGAGTCATGTTGTCACCGGGTGCGTGGTAAACCAACAATGAAGTTCATATTTAAATCTTCCCACTTCCAAGTAGGAATACTAATATCATGAGAAAAACCTCCCGGCTCTTGGTGTTCAACTTTCACTTGTTGACAATTAGGACACTTAGCCACAAATCCCACAATATCCTTCTTTATCCCATTCCACAAAAAGAACTCTCGCAAATCACGACACATCTTGGTGGCTCTGGGTAAATGGAATGTCGAGAACTATGGGCTTCTGATAATATTTTCTCTATCAAGTCATTTACATTGGGGACACACAAACGACCTTGATATCAAAGCACTCCATCTCCTTCTTGGGGGAAGGCCTCAACGGAGTTCTTAAGCGTTGTTTCCTTCAATTCAACTAAATTAGGATCAAGATATTGCTTAGCCTTCACATCGGACAAAAAAGATGATTCTAAACCATTGTAAACCATCACACCACCTTTGTTGGAATCAACCAACCGAACACCCAATCGGGCCAATCTATGAACATCTCGAACCAATTCCTTCTTACCATACTCACAAAGAGCAACACTGCTCATTGCCAACAGACTAAGTGCATACGCCACCACTTTTGCCTTGCCGGGGTAATAGAGGACACTCATGTCATAGTCTTTTAACAATTCAATCCACCTTCTTTGGTGAAGATTTAGATCCTTCAATTTGAACACGTACTGCAAGCTCTTGTGGTCGGTAAAGACATCCACATGAACACCATACAAGTAATGCCTCAAAATCTTTAGAGCAAAAGTTCTAAGTCATGAGTAGGATAGTTCTTTTCGTGAATCTTAAGTTGCCTTGAAGCTTAGGATATGAATTTCCCATTCGGCATAAGGACACATCCTAGCCCAACTCTTGAAGCATCACAATAAACCAAAAATCCATCGGATCCTTATGGTAAGGTGAACACTGGAGCTGAGGCAAGTCTATCTTTCAATTCATGAAAATTCTTCTCACATGCTTCTGACCATACGAACTTAACCTTCTTTTGAGTCAAAGCCGTTAATGGAGAAGAATTCGAAGAAAACCCTTCAACAAACCTACAATAATAACACACCAAACCCAAGAAACTTTGAATACCGAAGGTGATAGAGGTCTAGGCCAATTCTTTATCGTATCCGTCCTCTTAAGATCTACCACAATAACTTTACTGGAAACAATGTGACAAAGAAAAGCCATAGATCTTAGCCAAAAATAACATTTATCAAACTTTGCAAAGAGATGTTGGTCCTTGAGAACTTGCAACACAATCCTCAAATGATCGGTATGCTCATCTTCATTCCTTGAGTATATCAAGATATCATCAATAAACACGATCTCAAACATATCAAGGTATTGTCTAAACACCCTATTCATCAAATCCATGAATGCCATCGGAGCATTCGCCCAACCAAAGGACATCACCAAAAACTCATATGGGCCATATCTAGTCCAGAAAGCTATCTTTGGAATGTCTTCCTTCACCCTCAATTGGTGATAACCCAAATGAAGATCGATCTTAGAGAAGTAGCTCGCCCTTTGGAGTTGATCAAACAAATCATCGATCCTTGGAAGAGGATACTTATTCTTAATGTTAACCTTGATCAATTGGCGGTAGTCAATGCACATACAAAGTAAACCATCCTTCTTTCAAGCAAATTAAATTTGAACACCCCATGGAGAGATGATTGGTAGGATGAAACCCTTATCCAACAACTCTTTCAATTGTTCCTTTAATTCCTTGAGTTCTGCCGGAGCCATTAGATAAGGAGGAATAAAGATAGGCTGCATACTGGGGAGAAGGTGAATACCGAGGTCTATTTCCTTTTCGGGAGGAACACCGGGTAGATCATCGAGAAACACTTCAAGAAACTCATCAACAATGGGGATCAATTCAATAATACGGGTTTTGAAATCCATATCCCCACCCTAACTCGATAGTATATGCAACCCTTGTCACACCCATGATCATAAACACCTTGTACACCTCATCAATGAACTCTTGAGGATCTTCCTCAACCTTGGGACCATGAAACTCCTGAGGATTCATTCTAGTGAAGTCCCTCACTCAAGATGTCGTCGTACCCACATTTGGGTTCATGGGAGCCACAACCTCCCTATTGGCTTGAGCCATCAGGGATTGGGACAATACTTGAAAAGCAACCCTAAACTCCGCATTAGTCACCTGCTCGACCAAAGGAAGGGCCGAAACTTGAGGAGGTTGAGAGGGAGCTTCTTGCGCCACATTCTCTCTAGCATTCCTTCTAGCATATGCCCTTCAAGTGGCCATATCCTGAAAAGCATAGGATAGGGATTAGGAGAGAGACCTATAGAATTTAGTCTATCACATGACTTAAGAGTAATGAAACAAGTGGAAGTTCCTAAACATCGGATAGTCTCTCATTCATAAATGTGGCACGCTTCGCACTCATGAACAAGACTCTACTCGACGTAGTTTATGAGACTTGCTAGGACCTTTCATAACCTAGCTTTGCTACCAAGTTTTTCATGACCTAAAGTACCTACTAGACGTGACATGGCATACAGGACCCCGAAAGGCCTCATACAAGCCACTTAGCATGCATAATACAAGATCATAGAATTTAAAAAGTTCCAAAATGACAATTTCATATCCAAAGAGTTTTACAAAAGTAGAAGAAGTCTAACATAGTCTCATAGCCATCTAATACATCAATGGAATGAAAGTTGGGACGTAACACATACAAGATCAAAAGTAAAAGACATGGAAGATAAACGTCGCTTTGTCCTCAAAGTATGAGGACTCACCAAGTATTCACAATCTCAATGCTAACTCACTAGCCACAAGTGGAAGGAGAAGAGTCGTCACGCCCTACATTTGGGAAACAATATAGGCAAGAGTATGCGTTTATACAAAAATGTATCAAGTATGATAACTAGGCCAAGATTCTTTTCAAATTTTAAAAGGAGCCTTTTGATCTTTTTGTGCATTTTCACTTCCAAAACTCCTGATCCTTTGCCTAAATACTAGTGTGCTTTCTTCGTGCATCAAATTGCTTGATTGGAGTGAGTGAGTAACTGTGATTTTTGACCCCAAACCCTTCCTCCCTTGTTGTCACTGTTTGTGCTTGTCTAAGGTTGGTTCTAGAGATTATTTTTGTTGTCCTTGCTCTACATTGATGTATATTGACTGGGTTAAGTGTTATTGTTGATTTTTTTCCTATTAGAATCTTGTGGGTAGCTTAATTTCAGTCGATTGAATGATGCCCATGAACTAGGAAAGTGAATTTTGTGCCTGGACTTTCTAGAATTGATCATGAGGTTAAAAGTTGAAATTGGTTTGTTAAATTGAATGGGTTTTGATTGAATTTGAATTGGGTGAAGTTTAATTAGCCCAATGTTGTACTTTCAACTTTTATTTGCCCAACGATAGATAGGGTAACATCTTTCTTAAGGGAAAATCGTCAATTTGGTAATGCATTGTGAATTTTGGGGGAAGTGTGATTACCCATGGGTAAATTAGCATGTGGGTAACTTATGAAATTGCTTGGGTGCTAGGCAGTGTTGCATGTTAGTGTTCGACTTTTAAAAAATTGACCTTGGGCTGAAATTATCTATTCGACGGGCTTATCTTAGCTCACCTAAACCAACTCGACGGATCACTGAGTTAGAGCTGGCATCGCCCTTAGACCTGGCCTTAATTTGTTTTTGTTGTGCACTGTCACATTCGGTGGGCTGGTCTTACCTCACCGAAACCAACTCAGTGGATCGCCGAGTTGGAGTTGAAACTGCCCGTCATGCCTGAGTGAAAACTAATTTTTTCTTGTCAACTTCGGCGAGCTCTAGATGAGTCACCTTTCCATTCGTTGAGCCTTAAGACATTGTTTCAACTGTGATTTTTGTGGAATTCTTTTAAACTAACCTTCACCTGATCTTCTTTTTGAAATGTTGTGACTTACAAGAAATGGAAAAACCCAGAGGAAAAAGAGTAGTATCATATGATTTTTAACATGAATATCCTCCACCCCCTCAAAAGAAGCAAAAGGGGATAGTGATAAATGATTCCTCCCCACAACAACAAGTCACTCTATGCGCTTCTATGCGTGTGAGTCAACAACCCAAGAAAGTGGTAGCAAAGAAAAGGACTGACATCCGATGCAAGTTGCCCAAAACCCAGCCACTAATGTGAGTTCCCTTAGAGTGATCCCAGTCATAGCTCAAAGAGCCCTTAATAGGATCAAAGTAGCAGGGGAGTAGACTATTCTTGAGGAGAGGCATTTTTCTATGGATGGATTGTTGAGTGACTAACAATCCATGTGGGATACAATCAAGTTCCATGGGTTTGAGCTATTTACAAGAGCTCAACCCCCATATGTGTCGGCGTGGGTTTGTGAGTTTTATGAGGCCTATACAAAGGCGTTGCCCAAGAAAAGGAAGGGCGTTGTTTGGAAACCCCACGAAGAAGTTGAAGTCTGAGGGAAAAAGGTATAATGGCATGCAGGTGCCATTAATGATATTCTGGGCACGAAAGGCAACAAGGTTGATATGTACAAGCTTCGTATGAAGCAGAGTTTTGACGCACTTAAGGGGTGGCTTGCACTCTTAGTCTCCTACATTACTCCCCCATAGATAGCAGATGGGGAGAGAATTGAGAGAAAGTATATCAACATCCCCGCTCTATTTTGGTTCAGGTACATACTCAGTAATCTCATGCCGTCCCAGAACGAGTCTATCCCCTGGCACCCAAAGGCTGTCTTGGTGGGTACTATTATTGACTGAGAGGAGATCCATATTGGGGCTATTATAGAAGAGGAGATGCTTATGAGAGCACGACATAAGAAGACTTCTATTTCCTTCCTAGTCTTGATCACACAGTTGTGTGAGGCAGCCGGAGTGCCATTCAGAGAGAGGAGTGATTTCTAAGTTACCCCCGCCTCATCCAATGACATTAAGAGGATAGGGGCTGATTTTTTGAGGGACGATACGGAAAGAAGGAAGCTGCCACCACCTGAAACCACTCTAGTAGTGGATTCCACTAATCTAGAGTCTAACACTACTCGTCCTATGCCTTCTATGGAGCCTTTAGGTATCACTCCACCCTTGGTTATGCCTTCTAGTTTTTCTGCACTATCCACCTCGACTGCACCTACCCTTGTACCCCGACCTCTCTTGACTCAGGCCTTGATTTATCAAATGCACAACCTTTCCCATTCTGCAGATGCTAGGTCATCTTGACTTTAGAGGGAGATGCCCAAGATTATTGAAAGGGCTATTGAGGCTGCTAGGTTCCCTGCTAGGGATGAGGTTGTGGTACACCCATCCACTCTAGCTTGTATAAGGAGAGGTTGGACAACCTCACCTCTAGAGTTGGGAAGATAGAGAAGTGTGAGGAACTCTACTGATTTGATTAAGTCGAGGGGCGACATAGCTACCCGTAAGGCTGATGTGGACTAACTGAAGTCCAAAAATATTTCCATGTTGTGGGGTGATGTTCCTTTGCCCGAGATGCCAAAGGTTGTTCCTCTTACTGAGTCGAGAGCTGATGGACCTGTTAGGGTAGCTGAGCAATCAGTCATTGATGATGATGAGAGAGTTGACGATAAGGTTGAGGATGATGCAGCAGAGGAGATTGATGAGGAGTTCTAGAAAGATGATGAGGAGGTGATTGCTGAGACCTTAGCGGAGATGCAGGATATAGAGGAGTCGATGGTGCAGGTGACTTTGGAGAGATATCGTCTGAGACTTCCGCGGTTGGCGCTAGTGGGGTCTGTTTTTTTTACTCTACTATTCCTCCTCCCAATATGTCGGGTACTGATGCCCCGGTTGATGCTATATTGTTGTCTCCTGTCTCAATTGTGCCGGGTGTACTGATGCTTGAGATGATACCATCCTTTCCGAGCCTCAGGATCAGATTTCTTCATAGGCATAGCCTGTCAGAGGGACTTTTCACTCATTCTCCTCCCGTACTTATATTTTGATAGCATAACGGACATTGCTAGTTATTTTTTTGTGGGGTAAGGGCACCAGTGCCTATATTCCCCTTTTGGATTTTATTTTTATTTTATTTTTATTTTGAGATATTTTAGTATTTTTGTTTTCTTTATGATATTTGGTTGGTTTTGATTTCATTTTGTCTCTCTATCCATTGCCCTATGATTTTTGAGTTTTGAAATTATTAAGATTTCTTGTGGTTTCATAGTTGATGTCCGAGCATCAATTTTTTCCAATATCGATGGCTTAGATATTACTCATGATGAGAAATATTTTTTTGTGTTAATGTTGCAAGAAGAAATTGGTGTGACTTTACTTTTGAATGATCTTTTTGATTCTTGTGTTGACTAGCTAGGAATTGATGTGAGCTTTTCAATGAACATCGTTCGTAAGCTTATTGATTTTTTAGAGTTGTGCTAAATGATTGTGTTTGAACTGCCATGTGTGGTGAGGTCCTACCTTAAAGCATGCTTGTTGAATCCTAGAATTTGCCTCGATAGTCTAATTGTCTAGCCTTGGTGAATGCAAGAAATGATCTTGGATACAAATTTTGAGAGAGAACCCAAATATTCATACCTTTTGTGACTACCTTGTGAGGGTTTGCAACTATCTTGGCACCATTTGAGCCTAAACCGCTTGTTGTCAACTTTGAAGAAACCTCTTGAGCAAAATATGTCCCTAACTTCGTACTCATAAATCCTTTTCTAAGTATTGGTTTGTTTGAATAGCCAAGTTAGGCCAAAAGACTAAGTGGGGAGTGTGGAAAGGAAGGAGGAAAGAAAGCCAATTGAAACAGAAGAAAGAAGAGTGAGACTCAACCTTGAGGTTTGTAACAAAAAGAAGGAATCCCTCCTTATAAGAAAAAGAGTGAGCACAAAAGTTTGAAAATGAAATGAAAAAGAAAGTCTTGATGAAATAAAATGGGTTTCCAATTTGTTGAGTGAAAAATTGAGGTTTGAGTCTCCAAGTGAAAAGAATGAAAAAAAACTTTAGAAGAAGTGGAGATGAGCACAACAATGCTTTGAAAAGGTAAAGTCACTGAGATAAATTGACTATACCTTTACCCTCAACCCCATTACAAGCTTAAAAAGACCCTTGAGATGTTGCGTAACTAGGTTGTGTGATGATTGGAAAATAAGGGCAAACCTATGGGATGAAACTTGCATGTATTTCTTTTTCAGAGAGTGAGAGTTTTATTGATTCCTAACTTCTTTGTTGATGTGCTTCGTGAGAGCATGAAATCATTTTTATTGTGAGGGCACTTGAATGTTTTTTTGAAACATGATTTTTCATTAGAAGGGAGAACTAGTAGCTTGAGTGTCACGACCCAAAAATCAAGCCATGATGGCGTCCACTATAATCCTTCGAGTAGACTAGCCTAAACCCAAAATAAAACCTGAAAGACAACAACCTAATAATAATAAATTAAATAGCAGAAAAGAGAAGCAAAAATAGAGGAATCGACCATATCGTAAATTTGTATTGCCATGTAAAATATACAAAAGAGGTCCAAAAGAGACAGAGAAGACAAACTAACACAAGAATCAATCCTCGGACCTGGTATCACCTATACAGGAACTACTAAGTACAGAAAGTCATGAATACAAAAGAGTTGTCTGATCCAAAAGACAAAATATAAGTCAAAACAAAAGAGGGATAGCGGCAAGTCTCTGAACACTAGGAGCTCACCACGATCCAAGTCAGTGATAGCCGAGGAAGATCCAACACTCACCGAGGGTGGTTCGAACTAGGAACTACATCAGAAAAAGATGCAGAAGTATAGTATGAGTACCAAAACATGAGGTGCTCAATAGGCATCATAGGCCGACCGAGCTCAGAAAGATCAAATATAATAAACAACATGGTGAAACTAACAAGGCAAGGAAAATCTAAACAAGCTAACATAAGCTAGAGGATAGACAAATAATACCAAGGATACAACCACAAGTTACGCACGAATCACAATACATTCAATACACCCAAAGGTCAACTCACACAATGATATAGTACAACACCAAGTAAGAAAACCCATAAGCCCGAAAGAAACATTTAGCCACCTGGAATGATACCTCAAGCTTAACCGAAGCCACTAACCTGGATAGATGTATCCATGGGCCGCCTTGGATGGCAAGTCGAGCTTATCAATAATACAAATCTAGAAGAAAGTATGTAACCCAATCTAAACCAGTGGGCCGCCTGGAATGATACATCGAGCTCATCACAGTAAAAGTAGCTGAAAATTGGCAATTACTCGAGTAGAAAGGGGCTTTTTATTACTCTTAAGCCAAATCGGGTCTCAAATGCTTCCAATTCATTATGATCGAATCTTCCCTTTTTAAAACCAAGTCATTTCCATCAAAGAACATCCCAAAATTACCACCTCTCCCGGGCATCATCACAATTAAGTCAATTCATACACATAAAACTGAGAAGAATACCAGTCACACCAAAAGAGTACTAACCTAGAACTCCGGCTTCCAGCTCACGGCCTTAGGCTCAACAACTCAATCATTGAGAAAGCAATCCCAAATCAAGAATTTACCAAGGCATACAACCAATCCAAAATAACCAAAACATTCAACAATATTAATTTTCACGCCACCTATGAGCATTTCTAAGAATACTAGTCAACAAGCATAAGGACAAACCTAAACTAAGGCTTTCCAGCTAAAACTACCTAAATAACCCAACAATGGCCATAAATCGCCTAAAGATCGCAACCTAAACTAATCCTAAAGTTCAGCCAAATCATATGATACTACTCATTTATAATCAATCTAAAAGAGCCAAGTCTAGAAAAAAGAGACCATAACCTACCTCAAGGCTGAAAACTGCACACAAACAACTACTCAGGCGCCTTGCCATTTTGAAGAGCCTCGGAGCGGTGCCTAGCTATCAACAATACCAAGGGAACACAAAAACAATCACTACAAAGCAATAATATAAAAGGGAAAGTAAAAAGAACAAGAAAACCCCAAAAAGATAGTGGGACCTGCACACAGAGTCACAAAATTGACTCCGTCACAAGGTCCCAAACCATTCAAGGAACTTGTGCCCCAAAAATGGGCACAAACCGAGTTTTGATCAAGCCAAATCAAGGCCACCATTAAATTTTGCTCAAGGGTTAAAAATGGGTAAATAAAGAGAAATTTGTGCAAATTACCAAGAGAAACAGAAGATTCAACAACCCCGGAACGAGCCGACGAACTTTCCCGATGTGCTCCAACAAGAATCACCAAAAATCGACAAGAAATGCTCCAAAAATCCCCCAAAAACCAAGTTGGAAATGGGGGGCTTTGTTGATGTCCCATCTTTTAAAAGACACTGCATGGCATTAAATTGGCTTTCGCAATCGCAGAGGCCTTCCCGTGAATGCAAAGATCAGCAAAGCTGACCCTTAACGAACGTTGTGCAAGGCTCACGAACGCGAAGGCTTGAGTAGCCATCCCTTTGCGATTTCAGGTAGAGGCCTGCGAATGAAAAGGCAAAGGGAATTCGATTATCGCGAATGCGACCAAGGGTCTGTGATTGCGATGAAGGAATTAGTGCTGCTATGTGCTGCAATAGCAGCACTGCATCAACAAAAATACTAAGGCACAAAAACTTCAATTAGGGTCCAGAACTCGTTTAGAATCCCGTCGGCGCAAACCAAGTACGCTGCTAGACTAAAAACGATGTTCCGGACTCAATGGAATCAACGAAACAACCAACAGAGGTCGTCTTGCCAAAATGTTGATTAGGTCAACACTTTCAAAGAATTACCAACAAAATCCTAAGAGCCACAAAATCATCTCGAAAACTTCAAAACCCAAACCAAAGGTCGTTCTAGACCAAACTCAGCATTCCAGAGCTAACCATGCTGATAGAATATGATTTTGAGCGCGTCTACCAAGAAAGTTGACAAAAGTCAAACCTTAAGGAAAACTCAAAGGCTAAAACTCCTAATTGCTCCAACTCTAAACAAAAGCCTCAAAACCCAAGTCGATCATCAAACTAGACCTAAATGACCTTTCTGTAGCTGAAGGGACTAACAGAATTTCAATCCGATATCAAAATTTCCAAATGTTCAGTAAAGTCAACTCTTAAAGCTTAAGGCCACCAAAAACTTAAAAACTCACACTAAACTCTACCGCTTACCTCGAAAAGCATGCTACCGATCCCGGCACCACATAAAAACTATAATGAATCTACGGGAAGGGATAAAATAGTAAAAGCATGCAAAAACACAAAAATGACCCTGAGGATCATTACAACATCCACTACTAAAAGGACTTTTATCCGTGAAAGAAAAACAAAGAGAATACCTGAAGGCTAAAAAAGATGATGATAATGGGCCCGCAAGTCAAGCTTAGACTACCAAGTGGCCTCCTCAACTGGTTGATGCCTCCACAGAACCTTCATTGATGGGATCTCCTTAGACCTCAACTTCCTCACATGCCTTTCTAAAATGGCCACAAGTTTCTCCTCGAAACTCAAAGACTTATCAAGCTGAACCGACTCCCACTGAAACATGTAAGACTAATCAGGAACATACCGTCTCAACATAGAGACATGGAACACAGGATGAACACTCAAAAGGGCTAGAGGTAAGGTTATCTCATAAGCTACCTCTCCTACTCCTCAGAATGTCAAAAGGTTGATGAACCTGTGACTAAGCTTGCCCCTCCTTCCGAATCTCATCATGCCCTTCATGAGTGACACCCGCAGAAATACTCGATCACCAACTATGAACTCTAAAGGTCGAATCCTCCGGTCAGGATATCTCTTCTGCCTATTCTGGGAAGTAAAGAGGCCTTCCTGGATCACATAGACACTATCCATAGAATCTCTCAACAAGTCAGTGCTCCATGGCTTAACCTCGAACACATCAAACTAGCCCACCAGAGAACGGCATCTTATACCATATAGTGCCTCAAATGGGACCATATGAATACTCGAATGGTAGCTATTATTATATGCAAACTCCACCAATGCCAAAAGGCTGATCCCATTTACCACTGAAGTCTATAACATAGGCCCGCAGCATATCCTCCAAAACCTGAATAGTCCTCTCTTACTAATCATCAGTGTGAGGGTGAAAATTTGTACTATGGTCAACTCGGGTACCAAATTCTCTCTAAATAGACCTTCAAAAAAGTGAAGTAAACTGAGTACAACAATCTGAGATGATAAAAACAGGCACCCCATGCAAATAGACAATCTCTCTAAGGTAAATCTGTGCCAATCTCTCTGAGTTGTAGGTAGTCTGAACTGGTAGGAAGTGTGCCGACTTGGTCAATTGATCCACGATGACCCAGGCAGAATCAAAACCCTGAAGAGTACATGGTAAGCTTACCACAAAGTCCATGGCTATGCACTCCTATTTTCACTCCGAAATGGGTAGCCCCAGGGTCAAACCATCTGGCCTCTGGTGCTCGTACTTCACCTATTGATAGTTTAAGTACTTAGCTACGAATGTTGTAATGTCCCTCTTCATCCCACACCACCAATAATGCTACCTCAGATCACGATATATCTTCTTTGCACCGGGATGAATGGAATATCTAGAACAATGGGACTTCTAAAGAATCAACTCAACCAACTCACCAACTCTAGGAACACATATACGACCCTCAATACTAAAAATGCCCTCCTGATCTAAGGTTGCCTTCCTAGCCTGGCCATTAAGAACCTTGTCTTAAATCACCCTAAACCTCAAATCCTTAAATTGTTATACCTGAATCTACTCTATCAAGAAAGATCTAGCCTTTACACAAGCAAGTACCCTGTCCGGCTTAGAAATATCCAGTCAAACCATCTGATTGGCTAAACGAATGAATGTTTGAAGCCATAGGCCGCTCCTCCACAACTAAGAAAGTTAAACTCCCCATGCTTACTGCTCTCCGGCTCAAAGCGTCTTCTAGCACATTAGCCTTGTCCAGGTGATAAAGAATGGAAATATCATAGTTCTTCAGTAACTCCAACCAACTGCGCTGCCTCAAATTAAGATCTCTGGCTGAATATGCACTAAAGACTACGGTGAGTGGTGAATAGCTCATAGAGAACTCCATACAAGTAGTGCCTCAAAATCTTCAACGTGAAGACTACCACTGCCAACTCCAAGTCATGAGTGGGGTAGTTCTTCTCGTGAAGCTTTAGCTATCCGGAAGCATAAGCAATAACTCTACCCTGCTGCATCAAAACACAACCTAGGCCAACATTGAAAGAATCACAGTAGATCGTAAACCCATGGCCATCAACAGGAAGAACCAGAATAAGTGCTGAAGTCAATAAAACCTTGAACTTCAAGAAGCTCACCACAGACTCATCAGACCACTGGAAGGGGACATTCTTCTGAGTCAATCTAATCAAAGGAGCCGCAATAAAAGAAGCCCCTCTATGAACCATCTGTAGTAGCTTGGTAACCCGATGAAACTGTGAACCTCAGCAGGAGAAAAAGGTCTGGCCCTACCACGGACTTCCTAAATCTTTGCTAGATCTACCCTAATCTTATCCATGGACATCACGTGCCGCAAAAATGCTACAAACTCAAGCCAAAATTCATACTTAGCGAATTTGGCATATAACCACTGATTCCTCAATGTCTGGAGCACAATCCTCAAATGTTGCTCCCTACTCCCAGAATAGACCAAGATGTCATTGATGAACACAAACATAAAGGAGTCTAAATAGGGCTTTAACACTAGTTCATCAAATCTATGAATGTTGTTGGGGCATTAGTCAACCCAAAAGACATGTCTATGAACTCGTAGTTGCCACCATATCAAGTCCTAAAGGCAGCCTTAGGGATATCCGCAAGCTTAATCCTCAACTGGTGGTAGCACGATCTCTAGTTTATCTTAGAGAACACTGTTACATCCTGAAGCTGGTCAAATAATTCATCAATCTGAGGCATATGATTCCTTTTCTTGATGGTCAGCCTATTCAGCTGTATGTAGTCAGTACATATACGTAATGTACCATTCTTATTGTTTATAAACAGGACAGGAGCACCTCTAGAAGATACACTCGGTCTAATAAACCCCTTACCCAAGAGATCTTGGAGCTGCTCCATAAGCTCATTCAACTCGGTTGGAGCCATCTAGTATGGAAAAATAGAAATTGGCTACATACCCAACCCAACATCAACCCTAAAATCAATATCACGGTCAAGAAGAAGACCAGGTGGATCGGTAGGAAACACATCACCAAACTCTCTAACCACAGGAGCTGACTCAGGAGGAAGAGTGTCGGCACTAGAATCACAGATATAGGAAAGATAATACAAACACCCCTTCCCTATAAACCGCTGCACCGTTAGAAAAGAGATGACACCTCTCGGCAAATGACCATCAGAAGTAGCCCACACAAGAGGAGGAATACCGGGCATGCATAAAGTAACATTCTTGGAGAAGCAATCCAAGACTGCATGGTAGGGAGATAACTTATCCATGCCTAGAATCACTTCAAAATCTACCATGTCCAACACCATAAGGTTTACCCAAGTATCATACCCCAAGATGGTCACCACACAAGTTCTATAAATTCGATCCACTACTAAAGAATCACCTACATAGGTAGCTACACGCATAGGCGCAGACATCTTCTCACAAGATAACTCCAACTGTGTAGCATAATAGCCAAACACATAAGAAAATTTAGATCCATGAGCATTCAAAGCATAAGCAGGCTGATGGGAAATGGAGATCGTACCTGTGATAACAGCATCCAATGTCTCCTCCTCTGGCCTCCCTAGAAAAGCATACATATGGCAGCATCCACCTCAACCACCTGATCTGCCTGCTTAAGGACAACATCTAACAGCATAGGGACCACCCTTAGAACCCTGAGCTAGAGCCTTGAGGGCCTAAACCTTCTTGAACCCGAGGACCCGACTGACCCTACCTCCTATGATGACTAATCGTAGGACTCTCTCAGGCAAAGTGAACCACTACACCACACTCATAGCAACCTCTACCATTACTGCCCCTCTAAGATGACTCGGCTAAACCTAATTGGCCACCACGGCATGAATACCTTGAACGTACACCCCGAGAAGTCTGAATCGATGCCTAAATCATCTGACCACTAGCACCTGCAAAGCTACCACCTATAATTTGAAGGGCTTCTTGAATCGGCCTAGCAGGTTAAAGTTGATGTGGGTAATCTCTGCTTGGAAACCCTCTACCATGGGACTGATACCCATTGAAACCACCCTAACGATGGGGCCTCTTGTCGCTACCTCCGTAGGCCTCACAGTGAATCCCCTCAATGGTGCGTGCATGGTAAACTATTAGAAGAAAAGAGAAACCTGATGCCACCATCTGCTTTGTAGCCATCCGCAGTGGAAATGAGAATCCTCAAACAAACCTATGCACCTCCTCGTGCTCTATCAGCATCAACATAGCCATATGTATAGCCAACTCATGGAACTGTGCCTCATACTCTGCAACTGCCAGTGATCCCTGAGTCAAGTGTTGAACTCATCCCGCAGCCGTTCCCTTAGGCCAAGAGGTACATACTTTTCCAAGAAACCCTTGGAGAACTAAGTCCATGTCATCAAAGGTGACCCGGCTGTTCTACGCTCAAGATAAGATCTCCACCACTGCATCACCAACCCATCAACCTTGAAGGCGATATAATCGACACCGTGAGACTCAACTAACCCGAGGTTATGCAACCTCTACTGACAACTAACAAAAAAATCACGGGCATCCTAACCCGTAGCACAAGAGAACCTGGGAGGACCCACTCTGATAAACCGTCCCAACATCTTTTTCTCCTCAAAAGACACAGCTAGCCTAAAGTACATATGTGGAGCAAAAGTCAGAACTTGCTGAACCACAAAAGGAGGGGCAGTAGAAACATCTTGTGCCGATGGGGTTTGCATACCCTGTGTCCCTGCTAGGGCTGAAGTATGTGCCTCTTCTCTGATCTGGAGTCAAGCTAAAGTACAAGGCATAATACCCACCTATGACATGCCCACCATGAAGCTGATAATCTTGGCCAAGGCATCTTAAAGTGCTAGTTTTGCCACGAACGCTGGTAGAGGTTGGGCTAGCCCCATGCCATCCGACTAGTGCTGGACATACTCAAACTCTTTCTTAGGTTCTGGTGCTGGCGCCTGCTTCTGGTCTCAAGTTGGTGCTAAAGCCTGTGCTCTCTCTCAACCTCTAGGTCGGCCTCGACCTCTACCCCTAGCTAGGGCTCCATCTGGAGGTGTTGGAGGCTCTCACCCACCCACAGTGAACCTTATCCTAGCCATCTAAGAAGGAGTAAAACAAACAGAGTTTAGAAATTGGTACAACCATCAACGCATGATAAGAAACAAGAAATAATGAAGTATTCCTAAGAATGCCCTATAGCCTCTTGAATATTGGATACAGACGTCATCGTACCGATCTGCGAGGCTCTAATAGGCACTTGCTCTTGTACAGATGAAATCGCTGAACCTAGAGCTCTGATACCACATTGTCACGATCCAAAAAGCAAGCCATGATGGCGTCCACTATAATTGTAATGACCTCTAGGTTATTTCTGTGTTTCTTCCTCCTGTTAATCATTTAGAGCTTTCCTATAGTGACTCCACTTTATTTATGACTTGCTCGAAATGACAGTTTGGTCATCTGGTCGTTCGTTTTGTTTTTATGCGAGTTCTAGTGTTTTGGGAGCTTTTGAACCTTGAACGGTCATTTTTTATCAAAGTTCAGGAAGATGACCACAAAATCAAATTCTGACGATTCCATCAGCTCTGAAAGGGCCATTTTATGCTAGGGGCATTGTTAGTTCGGGCCCTGAGACTTCTAGGGTGAGTTTGTGTCGTTAGGCGTTTTAACTTTGAAGCTTAAGCCAACGATTGACTTTGGTCAACATTCTTGGTAAACATGCTCAAATGAGAATTTCGACAGCGTGGTTAGCTCTGAAATGTCGAGTTTGGTCTAGAATGACCCTTCATTTAGGTCCCGAGGCTTTCGGGCTAGTATTGAGGCCCATTGTGGAATTTGGCTTAAAATGGAAATTGAGTGTGGGACACATTTTTTATCGAAATGACCTCGGATGGGAATTTTGATGGTTTCGTTGAATTCGGAATGTCGTTTCTGATGGGGTAGCATATTCCATTTATGTGCACGGGGTTCTGAATGAATCTCAGACTCCCCATCGAAGAATTTAGAGTTTGAGCAAATCTGCTGAAGTGGTGATGATACCACACTTTTAATGACTAGAAATTTAGTTTTAGCGACCAATTTTGGGTTTTATAAACCAGAAATTTCAGCTTTAAGTCCTTATTTTCAAAAGGCGATTTCTCCCTCATCCGAGCTCTGATTTGAGTGATTCAAAGTCCTGGATGATCGTGGAGGTTATGGCTACGTGGTGGAGATATTGGATTGTGTTGGTGAACCCTCATTTGAGGTGAATTTCAGCTTGAAGCTGCTGCCCCTCCTCTTTTTCGTGATTAATTTGTGAATTCTTTGCATGTGCTGTGTTTGCTGCTTTCGGGCCTCAAAATGTGTTAACTTTTGGAACACTAGTTTGAGGCATAGTTTAGGACCTTTTGACGGAGTCAATTTTAGAATTTCCAGTGTGGGTCCCACAATTCCTATTTGACTCTTTAAATTGGTCTGTCTCTTTTTTGAGTGATTTTGGTGTCTAAACAACCATATTAACGTTGTGATCCTATTTTTGATAGTATGGCAGCATTCAGAGGCCATTCAGAAGGGAAAAACTCTGGGCTTGTGATTTGGTGCACACGCGATCAGCCTATAGGTAGGCTATAGCTTCCTTTCTAATTAGATTGAGCAAGAATGTGTAAATTCATGATGATTAGTGTGAATTGGGGCGGGTACCTAGTTATTTCTACTTTTCTTCTTAGAAACCATGATTTAGGATTGATTACCACTGTTTTGAGGGTAATACCATGCTGGAAGACGGTTGTATGTGTGTTGTAGCATGCTATGTGATCTACTTGGTTGATTACTTATTTTTGGAGCATGTTTTGGCCTTAGTCTAGGATAGACTAGTGTTGCCTTAGACCCATGCACCTTGTGACAATGGTATGTCTCCGACGTCGTTTCGAATGGACTAGGTCCTTGTAGACTGGAATAGGAGACTTGGGTATGATGGTATGAGCATTTGCTTAGGCTTTTATGCTGCTTGTTAGCCTTTCTATCTCCTCACCCTATTTCTGCAGCTTCGATCCGTTACCGGAGATTGTGTGTTTCCTCGGGTTGGAGTATTTCTAGCTGGAGCCATTTGTGGAATCATCGGAAGTGGATGTTGATCCACGATGGCTTGGAGCCTACTTGAGATCCTCTTCGAAGTCGATACGCCCCCCGGCACTCTTGCTAGCTGGGTGGAATATGCCCCTGGGAGTGGGCTGGGTGGCTGGGTGGCGTGGATATCTGAGATCCTCCACGGAGTTGACACACCCCCGAGGCACTCTTGCTAGCTAGGCGGTTGATGCCCCTGGAGTGGATGGTATGGCTGGGCGGCATGGATTGATAGTCACTCTTGTTAGCTGGGCTGGGAGTTGACTGGTTGAGTTGATTGTCACTCTTGCTAGCTGGGTTGGGAATTGACCGATTTAATTTATTTTCACTCTTTCTAGCTGGGCTGGGAGTTGATTGGTTTTTTTATTTGAATCTGGATTACTCTTCGGTCTTGTAAGCTTAGCTATTCTGTGTACTGTCAGGCTTATGGGGGTCCGT
The DNA here is from genome assembly GCA_018342035.1 of Solanum appendiculatum. Classification (NCBI taxonomy): domain Eukaryota; kingdom Viridiplantae; phylum Streptophyta; class Magnoliopsida; order Solanales; family Solanaceae; genus Solanum; species Solanum appendiculatum. Next base: position 100,227 of record JAGDQO010001372.1, on the reverse strand, counting down.
TCGGGTTTTATTTAAATTTGTGCACGAAAGTACCTTCTAGGCTTATGGGGGTCCAATTAGGTTTAGTTTATCTATACTTAGATTTACTTTTGGTGCGCTCGTGTGCTTATTTTCTTATCCCCTTTGACCTCTATTCTTGTCTAGATTCTATCTTTTCAGATTGATTTTACCTTTCTTGCTTGGTTGGCCTATGATGCCTACTGAGTACCTTTGTTTGGTACTTATACTACACTCTGCATCTTTTCATGATGCAGGTCCTAGTACTAGCTACCAGTGGTGATCGTTCATGCAGTCTTTTACAGCTTGTGGATATCGGAGACAAGGGTGAGCACTTGGCGTCCTAGACTAATTTGTCTCATTCTATACCTATGTTAGCTTGTCTTTTTCCTTTGAGACGGCTTGTTGTGGTCCACTTTTTGGACTTGTATTTATCTCGTTAGACAGCTCTGTACTCGTGACTTCCAGGTTCTAGGAGGTTCCTTTGTATGTAGTTTTTGTTTGCTTTCTATTTCTGTCTTTTCTTATTATTAGCATTGTTTGCTATTTAGTTCTACCCTTTTACTCACTACTTATCGTTCTAGGTATGGGTTGGCTTACCTATTGGTGGGTTTTAGTAGGTGCCATCATGACTCAGGGAGTCGGATCGTGATAATTTTCTATCAGAGCCCCAGGTTCATCGATCTCACTTGTACAGAGCTAATACATAGTAGAGTCATATGGATCGGTGCGGAGACGTCTGTGTCCTATCTTTGGGAGGCTACAGGGTGTTTTTAGGAATCCCTCTCTTTTTGTATACTTTCGTGCAACGTGTGTGTTATTGGTTTCTTGGAGTCTCACTTGTTTCACTCTTTTTGTAGGATGGCTTTTATGCGCCGCACGATGGCTAGGGGTAGGGGTCGACCTCCCTTACTTGGAAGAGGTGCAGCACCACCCCTAGATAGAGAGCAGGGTCTGGAGCCCGCAGCATATCCTCTAGCAGCCCATGTTCCCGATCAGCTGGTGAGGCTGGGACCAGCCCGGCCACCCCTCGGAAAAATGACGATGCCAGATTTTTAGGCAGTTATTGCTCAGCTTTTGACTGTGCTCAGCGGTAGGTAGAAGGCTCCAGCACTAACACCAACTCCAGCTCCAGCACCAGCACCGACACCTGCGCTAGCACCTGCTCAGCAGGATCAGCCTACAATAGAGGCACCCAGGGCCCAAGTACCACATGGGGGTGCCCAGGCTATTATCGCAACTGGAGCTATGCTGCTAGAGGAGCAGAAGATGCTCGGAGTGTTCCTGAGGCTTTCAGCTCTGAGGTTTTGTAGGGCTATGGGTGAGGATGCCTACGAGTTTCTAACCACTTGCCAAGGGTCTCATAGAGTTTAGAGGAACCGACTTCACTACATAACAGCTTGATGGGCCAGCTAGACAGTGGTGACGTACATTTATTGAGACCAGACCAAACGGGTCTCCTCCTGTCACCTGGATCGAATTTTCTGAGGCCCTCTTGGCCAGGTCCATTCCTTGCAACGTTAAAGATCACCTTAGAGATCAGTTATCCAGGTTGGAGCAGAGTTCTATGACAGTGTCTGAGTATGAGGTGAGATTTCATGAGCTCTCCCGCCATGCTACCATGATTCTACCTACTGAGGAGGAGAGGGTTTGGTGCTTTATTCGTGGGTTGAGACTCCAGCTACGGATTGAGGCTCAGTCTATGGTCTCAATGGGTCACTCCTTTCTAAATGTTGTTGATCATGCCCGCACTATTGAGCAGCTCCATCGGAGCAGCGGCAAGAGAGCTAGATATGAGGGTAGCTATAGTGGGTCCCGTTCTAGGCCCAGAGATTCACATGATAGAGCTCAACAATTGTTTCAGCACATTCAGCCTAGTTAGCCTGTTCAGGCCTCATTACACAGTTCAGAGGGTGATCGGTATAGCTAGAGTGAGGTTGGCTCTAGTCAGAGTCATGGGTCCCAAGCTAATGCTATAGGCCGTGCTGGCCATTCTTCTTGGAGCATATCATCTTCGGGTTGTTTTGACTGTGGTGAGTGAGGTCACTGGGCCAGAGATTGCCCTCTGCATAGACGGATTTCTCCAACTCTACAGACAGCTTTACCAGCTCCACCAGCAACACCTCTAGCTAGAGGTCGAGGTCAGAGTCAGGACCATCACGGTGGACAGCAGGTATTCGGGGTGGTCCACGGGGAGGTAGGACAGGTGGTAGGACTGATGGCCAGGGTAGAGGCAGATAGGGCCATTTCTATGCAGCTCCAGTGAGGGCTGAGGCTGAGGCATCATACAACGTGATCACTGGTATGATTCTTTTATGCCATTAGCCCACCTCAGCATTATTTGATCTTGGCTCTACCTATTCCTATGTGTCTGTGTATTATGCTTCTCGTATGGGTATGAGTTCAGAGCCTATGGCAGTTTCATTTTATATGTCGACCCTAGTGAGTCTTTAGTAGTGGATCAGGTGTTTTGATCTTACTTAGTTACTATCTAGGGGTGTGACACCAAGGCTGACCTTATATTGTTGGATATGCTTGATTTCGATGTGATTCTGGGCATGGATTGGTTATCTCCCTATTGTGCAGTTTTAGATTGTTTCTCTAAGACCATTATCTTAGCCATGCCTGGTATTCTACCGATGGTGTGGCAGGCTCTATTAGTAGCACACCGGTTGGATTTATCTCTTTTGTTCAGGCTTGAAGGCTAGTGGCTAGCGGGTGTTTGTCTTATTTGGCCTATGTGTGTGATATGAGTAGGGAGGTCCCTTCAATTGATTCCATTCCAGTCATCCATGATTTTGTAGATGTGTTTCCTACTAACCTACCTGGCCTACCCCAGAGCGTGATATTGACTTTCCTATCGAGCTTGAGCCAGGTACTCGGCCTATTTCCATTTTACCATATGGGATGGCTCCTGCAGAGCTCAAGGAGCTTAGTGTTTAGCTTCAAGATCTTTTGGGGAAGGGATTCATCAGTCCTAGTATGTCTTCTTGTGGTGCTCTTGTTCTATTTGTAAAGAAGAAGGATGGCACGATGCGCTTGTGTATTGATTTTAGGCAGTTGAATAAGGTGACGGTGAAGAACCGCTACCCCATGACTAGGAGTGATGATCTATTTGACCAGCTTCAGGGTGTCGCAGTGTTTTCAAAGATTGATTTGAGATCTGGTTACCATCAGCTGAGGATTAGGGCAGCAGACATCCCTAAGACTGCATTTAGGACTCGATATGGCAACTATGAGTTCTTAGAGATGTCTTTCGGGTTGACTAATGCCCCTTCTGCCTTCATGGACTTGATGACTCGGGTGTTCAGGCTGTATCTCAATTTTTTTGTCATCGGGTTCATAGATGACATTCTGGTATACTCACGGAGCACAAGTGATCATGAGCAACATTTGAGGATTGTGCTCCAGACTTTGAGAGATCAGCTGACACCCCTAGGAGTGGGATAGCTGGCTGAGGGACCTGGATATCCGAGATCCTCTACGGAGTTGACACGCCCCCGAGGCACTCTTGCTAGCTGGGCAGTTGATGCCCCTATGAGTGGATGGTATGGCTGGGTGGCCTAGGTTAATAGTCACTCTTTCTAGTTGGGCTAGGAGTTGACTGGTTGAGTTGATTGTCACTCTTGCTAGCTAGGCTAGGAGTAGAGTAGTTTAATTGATTATCACTCTTTCTAGCTGGGCTGGGAGTTGACTGGTTTTTTTATTCGGATCTGGATTACTCTTTGGTCTTGTAGGCTTAGCTATTTTGTGTACCTGTCGAGCTTATGGGATCCTTTCGGGTTTTATTTAAATTTGTGTACGAGTTTACTTTCTGGGCTTATGGGGTCTAATTAGGTTTAGTTTAACTGTACTTAGATTTACTTTCGGTTCACTCGTGTGGTTCTTTTCTTATTGGCTTTGACTTCTATTCTTTTCTAGATTCTATCTTTTCATATTGTTTTTACCATTCTTGCTCGGTCGGCCTATGATGACTACTAAGTACCTTTATTTTGGTACTTATGCTACACTCTGCATCTTTTTGTGATGCAGGTCATAGTACCAGCTACCAGTGGTTATCGTTCGTGCTGTCTTTTGCAGCTTGTGGATATCGGAGACGAAGGTGAGCACTTGGAGTCCTAGACCAACCTGTCTTCTTCTATACCTATATTAGCTTGTCTTTTGCCTTTGGGATGCCTTGTTGTGGTCCACTTTTGGGACTTGTATTTATCTCGTTAGACAACTCTGTACTCGTGACTTCTAGGTTCTGGGAGGTTCCTTTGTATATAGTTTTTGTTTGCTTTCTATTTTTGTCTTTTCTTATTATTAGCATTGTTTGATGTTTAGTTCTACCCTTGTACTCACTACTTGTCGTTCTGGGTACGGGTTGTCTTACCTATTGGTGGGATTTCGTAGGTGCCATCATGACTCGAGGAGTCGGGTCGTGACAATAATCCTTTGAGTGGACAAGCCTAAACCCAAAATAAAACTCAGAAGACAACAATCTAATAATAATAAATTAAATAGCGGGAAAGAGAAGTAGAAATAGAAGAGTGGACCATACCATAAATCTATACTGCAATATAAAATATACAAAAGGGGCCCAAAAGAGACAGAGAAGACAAACTAACACAAGAATCAATCCTTGGACTTGGTATCACCTATACAGGAGCTACTAAGTACATAAACTCATAATTACAAAAGAGCTGACTGATCCAAAAGATAAAATATAAGTTAGTACAAAAGAGGGAAAGCGGCAAGTCTTTGAATGCTAGGATCTCACCACAATCCAAGTCTGTGATAGCCGAGGAAAATCCAACACTCACTGAGGGTGGCTCGAAAGCTGCATCAGAAAAAGATGTAGAAGTGCAGTATGAGTACCAAAACACGGGGTACTCAATAGGCATCATAGGCCGACCGAGCGCAGAATGATCAAATATAATAAACTGCATGATGAAACTAATACGGCAAGGAAAATCTAAACAAGCAAACATAAGATAGAGGACAAACAAATAATACCAAGGATACAGTAACAAGTTATGCATGAATCACAATACACTTAAAATACCCGAAGGTCAACTCACACAATGATACAGTACAACACCAAGTCAGAAAACTCATAAGCCTAGAAGAAACATCGAGCCGCCTAGAATGATACCTCAAGCTTAATCGAAGCCACTAACTCAGATAGATATATCCATGGGCCGCTCAGGATGGAACGTCAAGCTTATCAATAATACAAATCCAAAAGGCAGTCTGTAACCCGGCCTAAACTAATGGACCGCCAGTAATGATACATCGAGCTCATCAAAGTAAAAGTAACCGAAAATTTGCAATTAATCAAGTAAAAAGGGCTTTTATCACTCTTAAGCCAAAACGGGTCTCAAAGGCTTTCAATTCATTAGAATCAAATCTTTCCTTTTTAAAACAAAGTTATTTCCATCAAAGAACATCCAAAGAGTACCACCTCTCTCAGGCATCATCACATTTTATTCACACAACACCGGAAAGAATACCCATCACACCATAAGAGTACTAACATGGAACTCCGGCTTCCAACTCACGACCTCAGGCCCAACAATTCAATCATCGAGAAAGCAATCACAAATCAAGGATTTACCAAGGCATACAAACAATCCAAAATAACCAAAACACTCAACAATCCTAAGTTTCACACCACCTACGAGCATTTCTAAAGATACTAGTCAACAAGCATAAGGACAAACCTAAATTAATGGTTTTGGGCTAAAACTACCTAAGCTACCCAACAACTACCATAAATCAACTAAGGATAAAAACCTAAACTAATCCCAAAGTTCAGCCAAATCATACTATACTACTCATTTATAATCAATCTATAAGAGCCAAGCCTAGAAAAAGGAGACCATAACCTACCTCAAGGCCAAAAAACTACACACGAACAACTACTCGGGTGTCTTGCCCTTCTGAAGAGCCTCGGAGCGGTGCAAAGCTATCATAAATACCAAGGGAATATAAAAACAATCACTACAAAGTAATATTCAACAAAGGAAAGCAAAAAGAATAAGAAAACCCCAACCAGCAAAAGTGGGGCCCATAGACGGAGTCACAAAAGCGACTCTGTTACAAGGTCTCAACCTACTCAATGAGAGTTCTGATCAAGCCAAATCAAACCCACCATTTAATTTAGCTCAAGGGTTTAAAATAGGTAAATAAAGAGAAATTTAAAGAAATTACCAAGAGAAATAGAATATTCAACCGCCTCGGAATGAGCCCACGAACTTTCCCGATGCGCTACAACAAGAATCACCCAAAACCAACAAGAAATGCTCCCAAAAATCCCCCCAAAACCAAGTTGGAAATGGGGGGCTTTGGTTGCTGTCCCATTTTTTAAAAGACACTTCTAGGCATTAAATTGCCATTCCTAATCGCAAAGGTCTCCCCGCGAACGCAAAGATCAGCAAAGCTGACCCTTTTCCAACGCGGTGAGAGGACCCCGAATGCGAAGGTCTGGGAAGCCATCCCTTCGCGATCGTGACCAGAGGCCCACGAATGCGAAGGGTAAGGGAAGTCGGTCATCACGAATGCAACCGAGGATATGCGATTGCGATGAAAGAATCAGTGATGCACCAGCATCACTGGATCAGCAAAAACACTTAGGCACAAAAACTTCCATTGGGGGTTCGAAACTCGTTCAGAATCCTGTCGGCGCAAAAAAAATGCTACTAGGTTGGAAATGACATTTCAAACTCCATGAAATCGATGAAACAACCAACGAAAGTTGTCTCACCAAAATTTTGACCAAGGTCAACACTTTCAAAGAATTACCAACAAAATGGTAAGAGCCACAAAATCATCTCGAAAACCTTAAAACCCAAGCCAAAGGTCGTTCTAGATCAAACTCAGCATTTCAAAGCTAACTGCACTGATGGAATTTGATTTTGAGTGTGTCTACCAAGAAAGTTCACTGAAGTCAAACCTTAAGGAAAACTCAGAGGCTAAAATGCCTAATTAACCGATCATCACACTAGACCAAAACGAGTTTTCCAGATTTGATGGAATTGATGAATTTCCAATCCGACATCAAAATCTCCAGATGTTGACTAAAGTCAAATCTTAAAGCGTAAGGCCACCAAAAACTAAAAAACTCACACTAAACTCAACCGTTTACCTCGTAAAGCATGCCACCCATCCCAGTACAACACAAAAGCTATAAGAAATCTATGGGAAGGGGGAAAATAGTAAAAACATGCAAAAACACAAAAATGACCCCGAGGGTCATTACATTAAGCTTTCATTGATACCAGCTAGTCATCATTGGAAGCTTTTTGAGCATGATTGGGTATTGCATATGCTTGCTAGTAGTCTTTTCATGACACTTGCGTATTAACTCCCATTTGAGAATTGTTGTAGATACCCTTGTCGAACTAATTGTATTGTTAATTTACTTGAGGACAAGCAAAAGTTTAAGTTGGGGGTGTTGATGAGTGGTAGATTTTCAATCATTTGAGGCCTTTTTAGTTCAACAATTAGTGTCCTCAATGCCTATTTATGTCCTATTCTTATGATATTTTGATGTTTTGCTGCTATGAAGGCTAAGGGACAAGGCAAAGATGAATCTATTAAAAGAGAGGCCAAAAATATTGAAAAGAGTGTAAACTCCCAGCTGAGAGTCACCTAACTAAAAGGGCGGATCACCCAATACGTCGCTCCTCATGCAAAGTGAAAGTATTCACGATGGAAAATATTAAAGGTAGGTTGGCGAACAAAAGTGGAAATGGCGATTCATCGAAATCACTGGGCGAGCTGGAAAGTCCATCACCGAAGGTGATAGATTTCAGAGTTAATGAAAGCTAAATGGGCTAACAAGGTGGTAATCAGTGATCTGCCGAATGTGAAAGGCTGGCTCGATTGAATTCACCAAGTGAGGTTCAAAAACCTAAAGCCTAGAGCAAAGGAACGGTGAGGTAAAGAGCAAAGACAATCCACTGAACGTGCTAGGCAAGCCCAACTAATATCGTCGAATTGGTCGCTCATGGAATTTTGGACAAATTTTTGGGAAACTATAAATAGTCCGAAGGAAAGAGAAAATGTATCAAATTTTGAATGAGATTTTTAATTAGTCTTTTGTCATTGAAATTTAGCTTGAGAACTTTTATCCTTTGAGAAATATTCTTAGTTTTTGGGGTTTTTGAACAATCTTGTAATTGACATTTGAGGTTTCAAATTGAAGTGGGTGTTGAAGATTATTGTTTTATTTTAACTCTCCAATGGCTGAAAACATAATTGGTATACTTTCTTTTCCTTTTATGATGCTTGGCTAAAATCCCAATTCTAGGGGTGTGATTATAGAGTTAGGTGTTGATTTTTCTGTTGTACATCCATGGATTTGAACTATTTAGCATGGGGTTATTTCATGGGTTAAAGTTGCAAACTTAATCCTAGTCTAGATCTTCGATTGATGCTTGAAAAAGATTAGTTGAAGTGGGTGGTTAGTTTAATGCCTGCAATTTAGATTTGATTGTTCTATTTTGCTCAAAAGAGAAATTGTAGTTCAATTCTAGTTGCCAAATTTGCTCGAAAGAGAGATTCTAATAAGGTATTGGGTTGATTTGTGATTCACATAGATGAGACCGGAAGGAGATTTTATGATATGATGCTTCGAGATCGAAAGTATATTAGTGTCATTAAAGATTACCCAGCCTATCTATGATTGTTTAGCATTATTAAACAAGCACATGTACCCCTATTTGATATCGATACCAATCCTTGCACCCCTAGATCGTCTCTTACTTGTTTGAATCCCTGATTTAGTTTAATTGTGATAATTGATACTAAAACTCTTTTAATAAATTCGGTGGAATCATCTACCCATCTGCTTTAATTACAACAATGACTTGGTTTGCATTCTTAATTTCCTAATTGAATTCCTTGCATTATATCACTCCTTGTGGGAGTCGTCCCTGACTCTCTTATTGGATATTTTTATTAATGACGACCGCTTACTCTTTTAATAGTTTTTAAGTATAATTTGAGTGTTATCTGTGATCGCGCCCTTTGACCACACGATTGCGATGAGTAATTTTCTACAAGGTTTGATTGTCAGTTTTACTCCCCTTTTTGCATTGATTTCACTTGGTTTCTTCTTTTATCCTTCCAATCAACACTATTCCTATTATCTTGTAAAACATGAAAAAAACCACATCAATTGCACCCATTATCAACTAAACAAGCTAAAAACATAAGTTTAAAGACAAGATAAGGTTGTAAACCTACCCACTTATCAACACTCTCAAACTTAAATCATTGTTTGTCCTCAAGCAAGTTAGAATCAAAGCACAAAGAACATGTTCCTTTCAAGCACACACATTAGCCCAATTGGTTCCAATTCAAATCAAACATTTAAGTACAAAGAATATGACTTCTGTTGGTACTAACAAATAGTCACTACATGCAAAACTTCATTAAAAACTCCCCTCATTATCATAACACACCTTCAAGAATCATAAAAAATCAAGTGACAACAACTCATTCTCAATAAATGACTCAAAACCACTAGTTCCTTCACATGCTCATTTGACTCACTTAAGAATTTTTCAACATTACCACTTTCCTAATTTACATGCCCTCACAAGAAAATATTTCCCATGATTACTCACACATATATCAACAACACAAGGGACAAAAGTACAAACACTCACAGTCACAAAGAACATCTCATGGACACAAGTACCACACCATAGGCTTACCTTTATTTTCAATCATCGTTGACTAAAAAGCAATCGGTCGGATATCATAAAGGACATTGATCAAGCTTGTAATGTAGGCTTATGGAAGGATAGGATGACATTTGGGTAAAAGATACTAACACCCTCGTTGAACACTGCACAAAATTCTTCCAATTGCTTCATCATCATTTTTTTTTCATTTTGAACTCAATGCACACTTTGTATCATTTCATACAAGATACCCCACATGCAACAATCTCACACTTGGGAGGAATTCATTTTCTTTTATTCTCTTCTTTCTTTCATTTTCAAGGCTTTTCTTTATTTATCACTTTTTCCTCCTTTCTTTAATTTATTTTCTCATTGTTTAGTTTCAAGAACTCATGCGATTAGCATCTCCCCTATGGGTTTCCAAAACACCTCCAAATTGAAGATTTTAGCCATAACTTTAACAATTTTAGAGTTCAAGGAGTGACAACTTCAAAAGGGGATTAGTTTTTCAAAATTTGTAAGGTTAGTAATGAGGTTGCAAAAGAAATGGTATTAAGCTCAAAGGGGTCAACTAGAAATACATTTAGTGCAATGGTAGACTTTTCAGGTCAAGTGGATTTCCAAAATTCACAAAGACGGCCTAAGGTCATTCCTCCAATCTAAATCAATCAAGACCAACATTGAAAGACTATCCGGTAAGTTCTAGCTAGAACAAGTGAACACAGGAAGTTATTAAACAAACTCACCACACATGGCATGCAAATTAATCTAGATGGCATAATTTTAACTTCCTTCACAAGCACAAATGGAATCACACTTAATAATCACCAACAAGTCCAAACTCACAAAATGAGTCACAAAAGTTATCACAAGATCATTCACATCATGAATTTGTGGGGTGGGAGGGTATGCTCAACTTTTCATAACGCAAGACTACCTCATTAGTACCAAAAGAGTCACATCCTCCCAAAAAGAAGATGATTTTGCCTTAAGAAAGGCATCAACCAATTCATCATCGGGCAAGTTCATGCATCTCTTTGAGGTATGGCCACTCAGACTTCACCATATATGGCTACTCAAAATTCACCATGTATGGCTACTTAGACTTCACCACACAAACATCCCACAAAAACACTCACAGCCAAACAATGATTTTTCCTTATGAAAATCGTCACTCTACCTATCATTGGGCATCACCACTCAACAACACCATCACAAAATAAAAATAAAGAAGCTATCAAAAGAAATGAAAAACTAACAAGAAAAGAAAATAAGAAAAGACTAATCCAACACAATTCAACAAAAGCCCGACAAGGGTATACCATATCTATAATCATCAAGGCTCGATAAGGGCACACAAATCCATAACATTAAAAACCCGACAAGGGAATAATTAACAAAAAAACACAAATCTAAAATAAACAAAAATACTCCAAATTAGCAATCCCAACATAAACATACAAATCAAAGGACCCTAAGAAAAGCACCCCCAACTAACATTGTCATTGTTTCCTCACAGTGAAAACATGAAAGCATAGACAAAGTTTGAGGGAATCCCCAAGATGCCTCAATCAATAATGGTGCTACCAGGGCCCTGGAGGACCATGTTTTCCTCATCCTCATTATCTCCTCATTCGCAGAACTTTTGGAGCGTGTCCATCATCTTAGTCAATAACTTGCTCTTTTCCATCTCATGCTCCTTCAGCTTTTTCTGCCTCCTCTCAGTCTTGGCCAACATGTCCTTAATGTACTCCTACTCCTGAGCTATGGTAGATCAAGTCAATGAAACAGTACCTGAGGTAGTAAAGGAGCTCTCTCCAAGATTGGTTGGAAGGCGCTCTACAAGCTGTCAAATATGTGTATTCATACCATGCACTATCCAGATATGTGAAGTAACGTTGGAGGTCAACTCTGTAGTGGCCTAATAGATATGGAGGTAGAGTCTGGATCAAGTGACTCATTATCCTTAGCGAATGCGCCAAATACAAGATGAAGGTGGTGGAATGATATTGGTTTGGATTCATCAACAGTAACATAATGCCGTCACAGAACGAGTCCATCCTCCGCCATGACAAGGCAATCTTGGTAGGCGCAATCATTGATACAGAGCACATATATGTGGGTGCAATTATAGCTGATGAGATTTTGATGAGAGCTAGGCAGGAGCAAACTTTTCTCCCATTTTTATTATTGATTACGCAGCTGTGTGAGAGGGCAGGAGTCCCTTTCAAAGTATCTATAGATGTGAGGATCATAACAGCTTCATCCAATGATATCAGGCGGATTGAGGCTGAGTGTTTGTGAGATGATGCGGCTTGGAGGAAGTAACCACCACCAGATTGATGCCTGTGATTGATCCCACCACACTAGCAGCTAGGCTAGCACACCTTCTCCTTTTGTGGAGCAGGCAGGTATTTCTATACCTTCTGATGCACCTTCCTCTATTGTTGCCTCTACTACTTCTATACCTGATACTGATGTTGTTGTTGTGAGACCTTCCCTTTCTCCTATCGCTCATCCCCCTTTGACCCAGGAAATGATTTACCAAATGGGTAGCCTTGCCGAGTCGGCAGATGTTAGAGCCGCTTGAATTGAGACGGACATGCCCAAGATCATTGACCAAGCTATTGAGAAGGCTTTAGCCCCGTTGATAGAGAGATAGGTCAAGTGGGAGGGAATAGTTGAGAACCATAGTGTGAGGTTGGATGACTTCACCGCTAGATTTGAGGCCCTAGAGAAGGCTGAGGGTAGCATTGGTGCACTAGATACCATAAGGACCGAGCTTGCTATCTAGCGAGCAGAGGAGGTTTAGTTGCAATTTACGGGCATATCCGTGCTTTGGGGTGATTTTCCCCTACAAGATGCACTTGCCTCCATGCCCGACATGCCTAGTATTGCACCTCTTCTAGTGAGCAGCCTGAGATAGCTGTGCATGTTGATGTTGATGATGTTGATAGTGAGAGGGTTGAGGATGAGTTGGCTAAGGATACTAATGAGGAAGAGCTGAGAAGTGAAGAACATGGGATTGCGGAGACATTGACTGAGCTGAAAGAGGCCGAAGAGGTCATTCTTCAGGTGGCCCTGGGGAGATCTCTTTGAGAGACTTCCGAGGTTGATCCTAGTGGAGTCTCTTCATATTCCACCATACCTCCAAGCATTTAGATGGGAACTGATGCCTCAGATGAGTCTTCCCTACCACCTCCAGTGATCCTGTTACCGGGCATCGATGCCCATTTTGAGGTTTCCCCACCTGAGACTCAAGATGAGAGTGCTTCGCAGTCATAGCCTGTTAGGGGGACCCTTTTATCTCAGCCTCCCATACTTTTGTTTTCATTGCATTGAGGACACTGCATTTTATTTTTTTTGTGGGTGAGGGCCTTCATGCCAATATTCCCATTTCTGATTGTATTTTGTTATTTTGAGTTTTAGACAATTGTATTACTTTACTTTGTTTATGTTATAGTTCTCTTTTGGTTGAAGTGTGTCTCTTGTTTCTATTTCATTCTCTCTTTTTTATTTTTGCAACCTCCCCATGAGTTTTGAGAATCGTGAAATGCCTGAAGTTTTCATTGATAATGATTTGAGAATTGATTGTGTTCAATATCATTGTCTTGAATAGTGCTCATGATGAGCATGATGTAAAGTGTTGATGTTGTGAGAATGAAATTGATGTGGTTGCACTTTTGAGCGATCTCTTTGAATCTTTTATTGACTAGTTGTGTAATGATGTGAGTCATGCATTGAACATCTCATGTATACTTTTAATCTTTTTGGGATGTACTAAATGAGTGCATTTCAAAGTACGATGTGTTGTGAGGTCTTACTTGTAAGCATGTATGTGGAGTCGAAGGATTTGCCTTGTTACTTCAATTGTTTGAATCTTGGTAAAAGTGAGACAGGATCTTGGACAACAATTAACCCAAATTGTCCATAATCCTTTGTGACTACCATGTGAAGGTGTGCATCCATTTTGGCACCATTTGAGCCTAACCTATTTGTTGGAAAAACCAAAAGAAAGCCTCTTGAACCAAATTGTCCCTACCTTCTCACCAAAAATCCTTTTGGAAGCATTGTTATGTTTGGATACCCAACTTAGGCAAAAAGCCTAAGTTGGGGTGTGGAAAGGAAGGAAGAATGAAAACCAAGTGAAGGGAAAAGAAAGATCAAATAATACTCAACTTTGCAGTTTGTTGCAAAATGAAGGAACCCCTCCTTAAACAAATGAATAAGGAGAAAGGGTTATTGTGATGAAAATGCTCTTGAAAAATGGAAATTAAAAAGAGAAGTGAATGAAGTAAAGGGGATTTCAAATAAATTGAGTGAAAAGTCAAAGTTTGAGTTCTCAAATGAAAAAGAATGAAAAGAACTTGAGAAGAGGTGATGATGATTGCAACAATAGTTTGAGAATGTAAATTCACCAAGCCAAATTGACCATACTTTAACCCTCAGCCCCATTACAAGCCTAAAAGACCCTTGAGATCTTGCATGAACTAGATTATGTGATGATTGGAAAATATTGGCAAACCTATGGGACAAGGCTTGCACGTGTTTCTCTTTTGAGAGAGTGAGAGTTGTATTGAAACATGCTCTTGCATTAGACAAGAAGCTAAAGTGAGCTTGAGCTTGTGTTGAAACCGGCTAGTCATCATTTGAAGCTTTTTGATCATGATTGAGTGTAGCATGTTATTGATAGTAGTCTTGCTATGACACTTGCATGCTAGCTCCCATTGAGTATTGTTGTAGACACCCTTATTGAGCTAATTGTGTTCTTGATTTACTTGAGGACAAGCAAAAGTTTATGTTGGGGGAGTTGATGAATGGTAGATTTGCACTCATTTAAGGTCTATTTAGCTCGATAATTAGTGTCCTCAATGCCTAATTTTGTCCTATTCTGATAAAATGTTGATGATTTGCAATTATGAAGGCAATTGGACAAGGCAAGGATTGATGTTTGAAAGAATGACCAAAAATGCAAAAAGAAAAGCAAATTATACATTATTGATTGCTTAACAAAAAGGGTGGATCGCCAAATGAGCACGAACTCTCCCAAAAGGACATTCCATAGCACCTGTGTCTAACAAATCAGGTCGGTGAACTCTAGTACATAAGGTGATACGTGGAATGAGAAAGGCGGCCTTGATGAACATCGCCCAAAATGACAGTGTGAAAAGAAAAGATTGAATGCTCGAAAGGCTAACAAAGGTGGTACTCGGTGATTCGCCGAACCTGAAAGGCTGACTTAATCAAGTTTGCCAACTGAAGTTCAAACACTAAAAGTCTAGAGCATTAAAAGGCGAGATGAGGAGCAAAAGGTGACTCACCGAACAAGCTCGGTGAGCCCGACTAATGCCGCCGATTTAGTTATGTGTTGGATTTTTGGCCCAAATTTTGGAAAATTATAAATAGCCCAAAGGAGAGAAAAAAAGAGTGAGACATCAGAGGAGAAAAGCACTTTTATCTTTGACAACACTTTTCTAGTTTTGGGGGTTTTACAACTTTGTACTTGATTTGGACAAATTGAAGTTGAATCCAAAGTGGGTTTTCTTGTAATTGCTTAATTTCATGTTACCCATGGCTGCTTTCATGAAAGGTATAATCTCTTTACTTTTTATGATGGGTGGCTAAAATCCTAAGATCTAGGGGTGCATTTATGTGGTTGGATGTTTATTTAATGTAGTTGGTATTGTGCTATGCTATGTTTTGTTGTTGTTCGTACGTGAATTTGGTCTAATTAGCATGGGGTTAATTTATGGGTTAAGGTTGCAAACTTAATTCCTACTTCCAATCTCCAGTTGATGCTCGAAAGAGATTAATTGGAGTGGGTAGTTAATCTGATACTAGAAATTTAGGTTTGATATCTGTAACTTGCTTGGAAATACAGGTTATGGGTCGGATTTATTTGTCCTGTTCTTGAAAGAGAGAATAGAGTAAGGTATTGGGTGGTTTAGATTGACATTTAGATGAGACTAAAAGGAGATTTTATGCAAGATGCTCTGATATCGAAAGATGATTAGCGTCAATGAAGATGACCTAGACTATTCGTGTGTGTTCATCATAATAGAGAAGCACAACTACCCCTATGTGATACCAATTTTCAATCCTCGCACCCCTAGATTGCTTGTTACTCTTGAATTCTTCGATACTTTAGTTTAATTGAAATAATTGAAAACCACCATTCTCTGTGGGATTTGACCCCGACTCTTCGTTGTGTTTTTATTGACTACGATCGCTGTCCCTTTTAATTTATTTTAAGGAGGACATTCGTGCGTTATTAGTACAACGAGCCATAGTCTGGCTTGTGGTTTTCTAGGATGATTTGAGACTCTATAAATCTTTTCACTGGTCATATTATGGGTCTTACTATCAAATTACGAGCCATATTGATTATACCACGAGTCGTACTACTGAAAATTTCAGACTGGAGCATCTCTGGTAAAATAATCATAACATCTACTTCATACCCGAATTTACAAATAATTGGTGTCATTGTAAAGAAGACTCAAAGACTCTAAATTTTCTAGATGATGAGACACATAAATATTATATTCTAAGAGATATGCTTGTCTGAAGTTGACCCTTGCATTATCATACACAAAAACTTAATCGGTAGGGATGCTTTGAACTTGACAGAGTGCTAGAGGTTCCTTATGACCCTAATTCACATCAAATACACTTCCCATAATTAGTAATTTTTCTTCACACCTATGTACAATAATATATCATAGGGTTATGATAATTGGATATTTTACCAGCATATTTAACTCTTAAGCATTAGTTATTGCCTCATTTTTTGTTCCAATTATATGGATTTTATGCATTTGTTCTTTCATAAGTAGACATTTCATGAAATGAAGATAATGAAGGATGGAATTGAAAATAATTTGCTGAAGATCAGCAAAGAGCATGTTGTGTCGCAGTATAGCACATGCATAACACAAGCGCAAGTGAGCCAACAAGAATTTGAATGGCAAAATCATCCATGGGAAATGACGTATTTAGAAGCTTCCAAGGTCATTCTTAGGATATGCGAAAGGATAGAATATAATTATTCTTTCCCATTTGGGTATTGTGCATCGTAGATAATTGAGTAGTGAATAGAGTACACTTTATAGTATATCCTTAGTTTTTTTCGAAGAAGAAAACACCATTATTGCTGAAACTTAAGCTTGTAATTGATTATATTTGCTTATAATGAATGCAATTGAAGAATTCAATCTTGGTATAATTCCTATTTCTTCCATTATGAGTAGCTAAATTCTCTTCTAGGAATATTTGTGCATGACAGGTGTTTAGATTTGATTGGATAGTGAATAATTATTCTTAGATTTGATTATAATGCATGAATCTATTGATGTCCTCAAGTTTTAATCTAAAAACAAACGGTTGCAAACTAAGATGCCCAAATTACATCTTGTAATGAAGTATAAATTGATCATTGGTAAAATATAGAATCCAACTAGGTTGGGATCGATCCCACATGGAATATGGCTAGAAACCATGTCAATGTAGTTATTTAAGCTTTTAGTCTGATTATTTCTGTCACAATCCAAAGTACACCCTAGACATGAAATGGCGTATAAGACTCCAAGAGGCCCTAAACAAGCCACTTGACATTTATACAACACAACAAAATAGAAAATACAAGAATTTAAGAAGAACGTTGATGAGTCACGAATTTTGACTCGTTTAGGGCTTATTATTTAATGAATTAGTGTCCTCAATGCCTATTTTGTGTTCATAACTGATGTTAAAATGTGTATGTGCAGCCATGGAGGCTTAGAAACAAAGCAAGGACATTACATTGCGAAAAGAAGCAAAAACGTTGTAAAAGCTAAAGAAAAGGAAGGCTGGTGTCATAACCTAAAGTACCCCCTAGATGTTACATGGCGTACAAGACCCTGAAAGGCCTCATACAAGACACTTAGCATGCATCATAAAAGATAATAACAACTTAAAAGTTCAAAAGACAATTCATTATCACAAGAGCTTACAAAGCATAGCGGAAGTCTACATATAGTCTCAAAGCCATCTTTCAAAAGAATAGAAAGAACGTTGGGGCGTAACCCAATACAAATCAAAAGTTAAAGAAACATAAAAGAATAACAAGGCAATGTCCTCGAACATATGAGGACTCACTAAGTCTTCAAGGCTCTTCTACTACATGCTCTAGCCACGAGTGGATGGGGAGGAGTCGCCACGCCCTACATCAATAAATCAATGTAGGCAAGAGTATGCATTAGTACAAACATGTACCAAGTATGATAACTATGCATAAAATCATTTAATCATGATAAAAGGGAACATTTACATGACATGCAAAGACCAGACCAAGCTAGAACATGAGATAAAAGAGGTTAGAAATATAAGTCATAAGATCACGGTCAATGCAAGCTAAACATGCTTAAAACACTTGAAGAGACACCTTAAAGTCACTTTAGTTCATTATTGTGGGAGATTACCTTTAACCGACATTTAAGACCATGTGAGCAATCAACATGGAATCCGGTGTCCACCCCACACCGAAAAGAGGTGACATTGCTTGCCAAGGCAACAACCTTAAACTTCTAGCTTACGTGGAACCGCTAGCTAATGTCTATCTAGATAATCTATGGTGGCACATAGCTTATGGGACATGGGTAATCGCCACTTGTCTACTCGGTGCTAAGCATAATTCCCACGGAATAGTCATAAATCATAATTCATCTTATCTTTAGAAGACATGGGTAACCGCCTCTTGTCTATCATTATGGAACGTGGGTAATCGCCTCTTGTCCCGTTCATTAGAATAGCTCCTTAACTTTGATTCAAGTTTACTTGAGAAAACCTTTCAACCATTTATGAATCCTTTATGTGAGAATAATCCTTTCACAAAACATGTTTTGAGTAGTATGTGAGAAATCCTTTCCCAACTCAACATCAATCAACACTTATGCTTCACTCTCAAAGAAAATCTTAAATAATCATAATTTCATAATTGAACATGCATATTTCAATAAAATCCATATTTTGATCATTCATAACTTCATCATGAAATTCATAGCTTAGAAGACATGAATCATGCATGGGCTCATGTATTTTTGTCTCAAAATCATTCAATTTCCCCAATTCATCTTTCATAGTTCAAAACCTCATATTATGATTATAGTCTAGAAATCATGAAATTCATATGGGTTCATGGGGATTCAACTTAAAACATGCAATTCAACTCAATTTCATGCACAAGAAGTCATAATTAAAGAAATTTGATCATAATTGATGAGAACCCACATGATGGAAGAAAACCCTAAATTCAATTGAGAATTCTTACTTTGAAAATTTGGGAATTTGGGAACCCTATGGAGGAAAGGACTCAATAGGTGAAAGATACCTCAATGCCAAAAGCTTGAAATCAATGGAGGATTAGGGAACCTGGCCTTCAAACCCTAGCTTTCTTCTTCTTCTTCTTTACTTGTAGAGAGAGAAATATTTGGAGGGGGTTTTGAGGGAAATTGAAAAGTGATTAGGAAGGGTAGAATTTAGGCTTAAATGACTTATATAGTGCTTAGGATTAGAGGGTAACCATCTTAAATTAGGTATTAAATGATTAGGGAAAAGACCAAAAGACCCTAAAAAAATCATTGCCGACCCTCCACCAACGACCAGACCTACGGCTCGTGGATCCACTAACGAGCAGTGTATCATGGTCGTAGGTCCCACTGTTTGGACCTTTAAAAATTGCTCAAATTCCAGACTCATCTATGATCACACCTACGGTTCGTAGGTCAGACCACGAGCCATAGGTGGCCTCGTTGGTACTGCACCTGAAAAACTTTGAAATGCTGAAATTTCTTTCCTTTCAAAATCCGAGGTGTTACATTATCTCCCCGTTGGGAACATTCTTCCTCGAATGAGAATCAAGACATCATAAGAAGGATAGGAACTTAATCTAGCAGCCCAACATGAAGTTAATCACATAAATACACTTACCCTAGGAGGAAACATCAACTCCAAGCTAAAGCATGTTCAAAACATCATTTCATGAAGGTCATATGCAACTCATACTCAAATGCACACAATCATAGAGAAATCAATCAAGTCAACTCATTTTCTCAAAATTTAGACTTTTCATGAACATACATAATTAAGGAATCATGGAAATAACTAGGACACATGAGACCAAAAAAATGAACCATGGGGAACTAGATACCTCAAGCTAGAGTAGGATCGGAGTGAAAGAGATAAGGATATCAGGACATTATATCGGCCACAGCCTCCCTAGTAGCACCCTCAACTAATTGATTCCTCCAAAGAACCTTTACGGAAGCAACTTCTTTATTTCTTAACCTCCAAATTTACCGATCCAAAATCTCAACCGGGACTTCCTCATACGAAAGGCTATCTTTTAAACCAAGATCCTCTAACGGTACTATGGTTGTCGGATCTCCAACACATTTCTTCAACAAGGAGACATGGAAAACCGGATGCACCGATGCTAAGTCATTAGGTAAGTCAAGTTCAGAAGCAACCTTACCAATACGCCTCAAAATTTGATATGGGCCCACATAACGAGGACTAAGCTTCCTTTTCTTCCCAAACCTCATTACACCCTTCATGGGTGAAATTTTCAAGTAGACCCAATCATCAACATCAAATTCTAAATCTCTCCTTCTAACATCGACATAGGACTTTTGTCGACTTTGAGCCGTTCTCAATCTTTCTATAATAACCCAAACTTTCTCCATAGCCTCATGTACCAATTCGGGACCTATCAAAGCAAATTCACCAACTTCAAACAAACCTATTGGAGATCTACATCTCCTACCATAAAGAGCCTCAAATGGAGCCATACCAATACTCGAATGATAGCTATTATTATAGGAAAACTCAATCAAAGGCAAATGATCATCCCAATTACCTTTGAAATCAAACACACAAGCTCTCAACATATCTTCCAAAGTTTGGATAGTACGTTCCGCTTGCCCATCGGTTTGAGGATGAAAGTTCGTACTAAGCTTAACACGAGTACCAAGGACCTTTTGGAAAGATTTCCAAAATTGAGAAGTGAATTGAGTGCCACGATTGGGGATAATGGATAAAGGCACTCCATGCAACCTAACCATTTCTCTCAAATACAACTTAGCAGGGTCCTCCGCCGAGTAGGAAACCTTGACGGGAATGAAATGGGCTGATTTCGCCATACGATCCACAATAACCCAAATCGAATCATGTTGCCACCAGGTGCGTGGTAAACCAACAATAAAGTCCATGTTGAAATCTTCCCACTTCCAAATAGGAATACTAATATCTTGGGACAAACCTCCCGACTTTTGATGCTCAACTTTCACTTGTTGACAATTAGGACACTTAGCCACAAATTTCGCAATATCCCTCTTCATCCCATTCCACCAATAGACCTCCCGCAAATCACGGTACATCTTGGTTGCTCCCGGGTGAATGGAATATCGAGAACTATGGGCTATCGATAGAATCTGCTCCCTCAAACTATCAACATCGGGAACACACAAATAACCTTGATATCGAAGCACACCATCTCCCCCTTGGGTGAACGCCTCAACGGACTTCTTGAGCACCGCTTCTTTCAACTCCATCAAGATTGGATCCAGACCTTGCTTTGTGTTCACATCCGACACGAAGGACAATTTAGATCCATTACGAACAACCACCCCTCCTTTAGTGGAGTCAATCAGCTGAACACCCAATCGGGCCAATCTATGAACATCTCAAACCAATTCCTTCTTACCATCCTCAATGTGAGCAACACTACCCATTGACACTCGACTAAGAGCATCCGCCACCACATTCACTTTGCCGAGGTGATAGAGGACACTCATGTCATAGTCTTTTAACAACTCAAGACACCTTCTTTGGCGAAGATTTAGATCTTTTTTCTTGAACACGTATTGCAAACTCTTATGGTCGGTGAAGACATCCACATGGACACCATACAAGCAATGCCTCAAAATCTTTAGAGCAAACACAACCGCCGTTAGTTCTAAGTCATGAGTGGGATAGTTCTTTTCATGAATCTTAAGTTGCCTTGCAGCGTAAGCAATGACCTTCCCATTTTGCATAAGGACACACCCTAGTCCGATCCTTGAAGCGTCACAATAAACTACACCCTTCCGATAAGATCAACACCGGAGCTGAGGTAAGTCTATTTTTCAATTCTTGAAAACTCTTCTCACACTCTTCGGATCATGTGAACTTAACCTTCTTTTGAGTCAAAGGCCTCAATGGGGAAGCAATCGAAGAAAACCCTTCAACAAACCTCCTATAATAACAAGTCAAACCCAAGAAGCTTCGAATATTCGAAGGTGATAGAGGTCTAGGCCAATTCTTAACCGCATCCGTCTTCTTAGGATCTACCTCTATACCTTTATAGAAAACAATGTGACAAAGAAAAGCCACGGATCTTAGCCAAAACTACACTTATCAAACTTTGCAAAGAGTTGTTGGTCCTTGAGGACTTGCAACACCATCCTTAAATGATCGGTATGCTCATCCTCTCTTCTTAAGTAAATCAAAATATCATCAATGAACACAATCACGAACATATCAAGGTATTGTCTAAACACCCTATTCATCAAACCCATAAATGTGGCCGGAGCATTTTTCAACCCAAACGACATTACCAAGAACTCGTAGTGACCATACCTAGTCTGAAAAGCCATCTTAGGGATGTTATCTTCCTTCATCCTCAATTGGTGGTAGCCCGACTGAAGGTCAATCTTGGAGAAATAACTCGCTCCTTGAAGTTGATCAAACAAATCATCTATCCTTGGAAGAGGATACCTATTCTTAATCGTGACTTATTCAATTGCCGATAATCAATGCACATTCGAAGTGAACCATCCTTCTTTCGAACAAACAAAACTAGAGCACCCCATGGAGAGATACTCGATAGGATGAAACCCTTATCCAACAAATCTTTCAATTGCTCCTTTAACTCACTAAGTTCTACCAGAGACATTCGATAAGGAGTAATAGAGATAGGTTGCGTATCAGGGAGAAGGTCAATACCAAAGTTTATTTCCCTTTCGGGAGGAATACCGGGTAGATCATCGAGAAACACTTTCGAAAACTCATTAACAATGGGAACCAACTCAAGAGTAGGGGTTTCGGAATCCACATCCCTCACCCTAACAAGATGGTATATGCAACCCTTAGAAATCATCATTCTAGCTTTAAGACAAGAAACAAACTAACCCTTAGGCACAGAGTTTCCCCCTTTCCACTCTAGGATAGGCTCATTTGGAAATTGAAACTTAACCACTCGGGTCCTACAATCAGTAGAAGCATAACAAGAATGGAACCAATCCATCCCAAGGATAACATTAAAATCTAACATATCAAGTTCTACTCGATCAACATGAATGACTCTATGGGATAAGGAAACGGGGCAATTTCTATAGACTTTCTTAGCCACAATGGATTCACCAATAGGAGTAGAGACACAAAAAGGATCTAGCAATACATATGGAAGAAAATCAAACCTCCTAGCCACATATGGCGTCACAAAAGATAAGGTAGCACTTGGATCAAGCAAAGCATAAACATCAAGGTGAAAAACTTTCAACATACCGATAACTACCTCCTCTTGCTCTTTATAGGTTTAGAGTGCATAGAATTGGTTTAGCTTTTGACTCCCACTATAACCCGACGAATCTTTAGGTTGAGCCCGTCGATGATTATCTCCTTCATTCTTAGCCACTAAGGGACAATCCCTTATCTTGTGATCCATCTTACCACAACAAAAGCATGCATTAGAACCAGCTAGACATTTGCCCTCATGCTTTTTCCCACATTTAGCACATGTAGCCGTCGAAAATCCACCACCACTACCTCCTTGAGGCTTAGGGCTAGACACCCTATCCTTGTTAAACTTAGGAGGAACATTGGAGGAACCTTGACCGGCAAAATCTTGTCAGAACCTAGAACGGCTATGTCCATCGAACCTTGAATGTGAGAAGTTACCATCACCGGTCTTAGCCCTCTTTGCCTCCCTAGACTTTACCTTGAGTTTCTCCTCTTCTATTTGTTGAGCATACACCATGAGACGACAAATGTCATATCATTAAAAAGCATGGTGGTACGGCATTCCTTGACCACTCTTTCGAACACCCCCAAAATGAACTTACTCATCCTTGCCCTAGGATCGGCAACCATAGTATGAGCATATCGAGACAATCGTGTGAACTTCAAAGCATACTCCTTCATACTCATGTTTCCTTGATAAAGGTTGATAAATTTAAGTACCTTTGCCTCCCTCATCTCAAGGGGAAAGAACCTATCAAGGAAAGCAACCTTGAACTTTTCCCAATCAAACGGACCCGCATCATCCGCCGTCTCACTCTTCCATTACTCAAACCACACTCGAGCCACACTCTTAAGTTGATAAGCGACCAACTCTGCCTTTTCCTCCGGCATCACACCCATGATCATTAGCACCTTGTATACCTCATCAATGAATTCTTGAGGATCTTCCTCAAACATAGAGCCATGAAACTCCAGAGGATTCATTCTAGTGAAGTCCCTCACTCTAGATGTCGTCGTACCCATATTTGGGTTCACGGGAGCTACAACCTCCCTATTGGCTTGAGTCGTCATGGCATGAGCCAACACTTGAAAAGTATCCCTAAACTCTACATTAGTCACTTGTTCAGCCAAAGGGTCGGCCGAAACTTGAGGAGCTTGAGGAAGAGCTTCTTGTTCTACATTCTCTCTCGCATTCCTTCTAGCATATGCCCTTCGAGTGGCCATATCCTGAAAAGCATCGGATAGTGGATAGGACAGATATATAGAGTTAAACTCTATCGTATGACTTTAAAATAATGAAAGAAGTGGAGTTTCATAAACATCTTGTAGCCTCTCAGTCATAACTGTGGCGCGCTTCGCACTTATGAACAAGACTCTACTCAACGTGGCTTATAAGACTTCCTAGTACCTTTCTAAAATCTTGTGCTCTGATACCAAGTTTGTCACAATCTAAAGTACTCCCTAGACGTGACATGGCATACAAGACCTCGAAAGGCCTCATACACGCCACTTAGCATGTATCATAAAAGAGAATAGCAATTTAAGAGTTCAAAAGACAATTCATTATCACAAAAGCTTACAAAGCATAGCGAAAGTCTACATATAGTCTCAAAGCCATCTTTCAAAAGAATAGAAAGAACGTTGGGGCGTAACCCAATACAAGTCCAAAGGTAAAGAAACATACAAGAATAACAAGGCAATGTCCTCGATCATATGAGGACTCACCAAGTCTTCAAGACTATTCTACTACAAGCTCTAGCCAAAAGTGGATGGGGAGGAAGTACCACTCCCTACATCAATAAATCTATGTAGGCAAGAGTATGTGTTAGTACAAACATGTACCAAGTATTAGAACTATGCATAAAATCATTTAATCATACTAAAAGGTAACATTTACATGACATGCAAAGACCAAGCTAGAACATGAGATAAAAGAGGTTAGAAATATATGTCATAAGATCATGGTCAATGCAAGCTAAACATGCTAAAACCACTTGAAGAGACACCTTGAAAGTCACTTTAATTCATTATTGTGGGAGATTACCTTTAATCGACATTTAAGATCATGTGAGCTATTAACATGGAATTCGGTGTCTACCCAACACCGAAAAGAGGTGTCATTTCTTGCCAAGGCAACAACCTTAAACTTCTAGCTTACAAGGATCCACTAGCTAATGTCTATCTAGACAACCAATGCTGGCACATAGTTTATGGGACATGGGTAATCGCCACTTTTTGACTCGGTGCTAAGCTTAATTCCCACAGAATAATCATAAATCATAATTCATCTTATCTTTAGAAGACATGGGTAATTGCCTCTTGTCTATCATTAGGGAACATGGGTAATCGCCCCTTGTCCCGTTCATTATAATAGCTGGTTAACTTTGATTCAAGTTTAGTTGAGAAAACCTTTCAACCCTTTATGAATCCTTTATGTGAGAATAATCCTTTCACAAAACATGTTTTGAGTAGTATGTGAGAAATCCTTTCACAACTCAACAACAATCAACACTTATGCTTCGCTCTTAAAGAAAATCTTAAATAATCATAATTTCATAATTGAACATGCATATTTTCATAAAATCCATCTTTTGATCATTCATAACTTCATCATGAAATTCATAGCTTAGAAGACATGAATCATGAATGGGCTCATGTATCTTTGTCTCAAAATCATTCAATTTCCCTAATTCATCTTTCATAGTTCAAAACCTCATATTATGATTATAGTCTAGAAATCATGAAATTCATATGGGTTCATGGGGATTCAACTTAAAACATGCAATTCAACTTAATTTCATGCACAAGAAGCCATAACTAAAGAAATTTGATCATAATTGATGAGAACCCACATGATGGAAAAAAACCCTAAATTCAATTGAGAATTCTTACTTTAAAAATTGGGAAATTTGGGAAACCTATGGAGGAAATGACTCCAAAGGTGAAAGTCATCATACCTCAATGCCAAAATCTTGAAATCAATGGAGGATTACGGGACTTGACCTTCTAACCCTAGCTTTCTTCTTCTACTTTACTTCTAGAGAGAGAAATATTTGGAGAGGGTTTAAAGGGAAATTGAAAAGTGATTAGGAAGGGTAGAATTTAGGCTTAAATGACTTATATAGTGCTTAGGATTAGAGAGTAACCATATTAAATTAGGAATTAAACGATTATAGAAAAGACCAAAAGACCCTTAAAAAATCACTGCCAACCCTCCACTAACGACTAGACCTATGGCTTGTGGGTCCACCAACGAGTCATGTATCATAGTCGTAGTTCCCACTGTTTGGAACTTTAAAAAGTGCTCAAATTCCATACTTATCTATGATCACACCTACTGTTCAGAGGTCAGACCACGAGCCGTAGGTGGCCTCGTTGGTACTGCACCTGAAAAAATTTGAAATTCTGAAATTTCTTTCCTTTCAAAATCCGAGGTGTTTCAGCTGGAGCGAGAAAAATCCACTCGGTAACTCATCAAGTGAGTTTCTAGCTTGCCAAAAGGTCCAGCGAGTTGGCTGCGTAACTAAGCTAACTCGACGAATGAAAGTGCAATTCGGTGACATGCCGAATGGAAGTGCAATTCGCTCGACCCTGATCGCCTAAATGAACAGAACAATTGAAGGCAGGAATCAAGTCCAAATGGCGAGAAGGAGTACATAGGCAGATCGTCAAGTCATTCGGCGATCACGACTAATGTCATTGAGTGGTCCCGCGTACTGAAATGTTGGGAAGTTTTTGGGAACATATAAACTGATTTTTTGAAGAGAGAAAAAAGAAGAAGATTGAGTTGGACATAAATATTTTTGACATTGGATAATATTGAACATTCTTAGAGAGGGTTTTGAGCTTGAATATTGAGGTTTTAAGGTTTGAGTCTTTATTTTTGGCATTGAGCATCGATATTGTTGACATTCTGATAGAGAATCTTTTTGGTAACTACTTCTTATTTTTTGTTATGTTTGGCTAAAACCCTCTTTCCTTATGGGTGTGAATATGTAATTGAATACATAAATTAGCATGTGGATATTATTAATTGCTAGATTTAATATTGTTTTGAAATGGGTTCAGTTATTTATTCATGTTGTCATTTATGAACTGAAGTTGCAAATTCAGTTCTAGCTTTAGATCTCTTTTGCTTGCTTGTGAAAGATGCTTAGAGTGGAATATATGATTGATAGTTGTATTGACTTTTGTCTTTACAACCCATCTTGATAAAGTGGGTCAAATTTAGGATTTGGATTGCTTTGCATCGTTAAGCTTGTTGAGGTTCGAAAGAACTTACTTGAAACTTGATAGTTGATTGAAAAATGGTTGTTATAGTTACAATCCATCCTACCCATTGAGATTCAATGACTTAAAGTAATTATTAATTATCCATTAAGCAAAATTAGTATTTGATTTCTCACAGGCTCCTAAGGTTCCCTCTCTATTTGTTCAAACCTCATGTTAATCATCTCCCTTAACAATTGGTTACTAAAATCTATTAATATTGATAATTGAAACTTATCGAATTATATTATGTTGCATTTTGTTTATTTCCATTCTACAAGAGATTAGAACACTTACATACTTCATACTTGAATTCTTTTCCGTACCACTCCTTACGGGATCGACCCCAACTCGCCGTTGGGTTTATACTTGGTAGAGACCGCCTACACTTTGAATTATAAGAGGTGTAGTTGAGCGTTATCAAAAAAGGCACCGCTGCCGAATGAGTGGTATTTAGAATTCTTTTATTGAAGTGTTTTTGTGAACTAATTTGGTTGTAGTAGAATTTTCTTATTAGTATTTTTTATTGTTGCTCTCAACAGGTGAAGAAATGAGTGTGAATGGAAGTAATCTTGCTAGTCAACTTGGGCACAATGACGACATCAAAAACTTGAACTATGTCAATGCGGATCAAATGGGAAGTGCCGAAGCTATTCGTTTACCCCCAACTGTGGGTAACGCTATTTTTCATGTCACTGGAACTATGCTCGAGTTTCTGCAAATGAAAGGATTATTTGGGGGACTTGCTCATGAGGACCCTCATGATGACATTCACAATTTCGTGGATGTGTGCAAACCATTCATCTTCAGGAATATTTCTCAAGAGTCAATCCGGCTTCGTTTATTTCCCTTTTCTCTAGTGGGGGAAGCAACGAAGTGGTTGGCCAAACTACCAAGGGACTCTATTACTTCTCTGGAGGAGCTCAGGGAGGTGTTCTATGAAATATTTTTCCCTCCTTCGAGGATGTTGAAGTTGAGGGATAGCATTCAAAATTTCAAGTAGATTGAAGGTGATCCCATTCATGAAACTTGGTTGAGGTTTCAAAAGCTGCTCCTCATATGTCCTACTCATGGGTTGTCGGACAGTGTTCTCTTGCAATATTTCTACCGGAGTTTTGACTCCGTAAACAAGGGTGTCGCTGATCAATTTATCAGGGGTGGAATCATGAGACAACCATTTGCCATAGCATCGGCTTTGCTTTATGAGATGACCAAGATTAATCGAGCATGGCATACGAGAGAGGATCAAGTATCTCCTCTAAATGTTGGGTTGACCAACGAACAAATAGAGAAAAACTAAGAGCGTGATGAAAACATGGCCAAAATGATGACCCAAATGGATTTGTTGACAAAACATGTCATGGGAGGTGGTTACAAGGCTGTGAATGCGGTTGGTGCAAGTAGTGGAATGAGATCAGATGATGCACAATTTGAAGCCATGTATAATGAAGAGGTACAATTTTTGTCAAACCAAGTGGGGGGTTCTCGTCCAACCTATGCCAGGTCGGGCAGAAATCAAGGTTGGAACAAATATTGTGATGGAGGTTAGAGAGATAGAGATCGAGAGTGGCGTGATAGGGGTGGGAATTGGAGAGATAGAGTTGGTAATAGAGATCGTTATGTGCCTCCCCATGACCGTCAAAAATCAAAAGAACCAAATGCCGACCCCGAGTGCTTTCTAACCGAGGATATGTTTGCCGCATCCTAAACAAGGTAGAAGGATCGGATAAAGTGCTCAAGGAGATGAAAGCCGACTTCTCCTCTTTGAATCAAACTGTGACCTGTCATTCGGTTTCTATAAAGCAACTTGAGACCCAAATGGGTCAAATATCAGCTCAATTAAATCCAAGACAAAAGGAGGTCTTCCTAGCGACACCTTGGCCAATCCAAAGAATGACAACGCCCAATGCATGGCAATCTTGACCCAGATTGGTAAGGTTGTGGGAAGTGACGTGCTAAATGATGATAAAGCAAGCCTCAGTAAAGGAAAGGCTGTTGTTTTTTAGGGTGATGGACTTGCCAAAGAATTGAACAGTGAATCTTCTAATGAGGTTGATGATGCACCAAAAAATGTTGTTTTCGATGAGACTAAGAAGTCAAAGGTGGGGGGTGTTCCTCCCTCGGTACCTATAAAGCCGTTGTCCAAAGTTGCTCCACCATTTCCTCAAAGATTGAAGAAGAGGGATAAAGACATGAAGTTCCAAAAATTTCGTTCTGTCTTCAAAACTCTTTCTATTAATCTTCCGTTAGTGGAAGTGTTGTTAGAGATGCCAGGTTATGCAAAGTTTCTGAAAGAGTTGGTCACGAAGAAGAGAGGTATGGATTTCAAGACGGTTGAAGTATCCCATAGGTGTAGTTCCATTATGTCAAACGTGGTTGTCAAGAAGGATGACCCAGCGGAATTTACTATCCCTTGCACTATAGGGATGTTTCAATTTGCTAAAGCGTTGTGTGATTTGGGGGCAAGTATAAATTTAATGCCCTATGCCATTTTTAAGCAACTTCGGCTAGGTAAGCCTAAGGCAACAACGATGTGTCTTCTCATGGCCGACCGTTCTATCAAAGGTTCTATTGGCATCCTCTATTATATTTTGGTGAAGGTAGACAAGTTTATATTTCAAGTGGATTTTGTGATCCTCGATTGCGAGATTGATGTTGAGGTTCTTATTATTCTCGGTAGGCCGTTCCTGGCTACCGAGAGAACTCTTGTTGATGTGGAAAGTGGTGATCTAAAATTTTGGGTAAATGATGAGGAAGTTACTTTCAATGTTTGCAAGTCTATGAAGCAACCTAGTGGCCTCCATGTAATATCGGTTATTGATGTGATTGATGAAGCGGTTGCTAGTGTGAGTGAAATTTCTTGTGTTGGTGAGTCTTTGACCGCCGTCCTCTTGAATTACGATGGGGAAGAAATTCAATATTATGATGAGGTAGTGGCTGCTCTATCGGGTTTAGGGTCTTATTCTAAGAACCTCGTGAAGCTTGATATCGATTTGATGAATAGGGAAAGTCCTCCCGCAAAGCCATCCATTGAAGAACCACCAAAGCTTGAATTGAAAGTACTTCCACCGCTCCTTTGTTATGTGTTCTTGGGAGCTAATAACACCTTACCCGTGATTATTGCCGCGAATTTGCTTGAATGGAAAACACAAGCTCTATTTAGTGTGTTGAAAAAGTTTATCAAGTCTATTGGCCGGACGATTGTCGACATTGTGGGAATTCCTCTCGGTCTTTGTACCCTCAATATTCAATTGGATAGTGATTGTAAGCCAAGTGTTGAACATCAAAGGAGGTTAAATCCTCCAATGCAAGAAGTTGTCAAAAAAAAATCATCAAGTGGCTTGATGCGGGAGTGGTTTGATGCGGGAGTGGTTTACCATATTGCAGATAGCAAGTGGGTGAGCCCCCTGTTCAATGCGTTCCGAAGAAATGTGGTATGACCGTGGTCCCAAATGAAAAAGGTGGGCTTGTGCCATTGCGATCGGTTATCGGTTGGTGTGTATGTATGGATTATAGGAAGTTGAATGCATGGACCGAGACTGATCACTTTCCAATGCCCTTTATGGATCAGATGCTTGATAAACTAGCGGGTCGGGGATGGTATTGCTTCTTGGATGGTTACTCCGGTTATAATCAAATATCCATTGCACCGAAGGATCAAGAAAAGATGCCCTTATGGGACGTTTGCTTTCAAAAGAATGTCTTTCGAATTATGTAATGCACCGGTGATGTTTCAACGGTGTATGCTCTCTATTTTTGCCGATATGGTAGAGGAATCGATGGAATTGTGGGGGATACATTCGAAGCATGCCTTGAACACCTTGGTAGAGTCTTACAAAGATATGTTGAAACGAACCTTGTGCTCAATTGTGAAAAATGTCACTTCATGGTCAAGAAAGGTATTGTGTTGGGGCACAAAATTTCGGGAGAAGGTATACAAGTTGATCAAGCTAAATTTGAAGTTATCGCCAAGTTACCTCCTACTATTTCGATTAAAGGTGTTAGAAGCTTCTTGGGTCATACGGGTTTCTACCGGAGCTTCATAAAAGATTTCTCTAAGATAGGTTATCTTCTTTGCAAGCTACTTGAAAAAGAAAGTGTCTTCGAGTTTGATGAAGCTTGCGTAAAAGCATTTTTGTGCATAAAAGAAAAGCTAGTTTCGGCTCCAATCATTGTCGCTCTGGATTGGAGCAGTCCATTTGAATTAATGTGTGATACTAGCGATGTGGCTTTGGGGGCTGTACTTGGCCAACGCAAGAGAAATTTGTTTCATCCGGTCTATTATGCAAGCAAAACTTTGAATGTAGCTCAAAAGAACTACACTGTCACTGAGCAAGAGTTGGTAGTCGTGGTGTATGCTTTTTAGAAGTTTAGAGCCTATTTATTGGAGACCAAGGTGGTGGTACACACCGACCATGCTGCTATACGTTACTTGATGGCTAAGAAGGATGCAAAGCCAAGGTTGATCCATGGGTGTTGTTGTTGCAAGAGTATGACTTTGAAGTCAAAGATCGAAAAGGGTGTGAGAACTAAGTGGCAGACCACTTGTCGAGGCTTGAAATGAATGTGGCTTTTTTTCGATGAAAAAGACATTGAGGAAGCCTTTCCCAATGAGTCGGTGATGGTTGCGTCGAGTGGTACCACGCCTTGGTATGCTGAATTTGCCAATTATGTGGTGTGTGGGATTCTTCTTGATGGGCTGAATTTTTACCAGTGAAAGAGGTTCTTTTTTTATGTGAAGAAATATTTTTGGGATGAGCCTCACTTATTTCATGAGTGTGCGGATCATATGATTAGAAGATGTATTCCGGAAGTTGAGGTAGATGCCATTCTTGACGCTTGCCATGCGTCATTGGTTGGTGGACACCATAGTGGAGTGAGTACAGCTGCTAAGGCACTACAAAGTGGTTATTATTGGCCAGCGTTGTATCAAGATGTGAACTCCCTTGTCAAGAAGTATGTGCAATGTCAAAATCAAGGAGGAGTATCGCGAAGGCATGAATTACCTCTCACTCTTATTTTAGAGGTTGAGTTGTTTGATGTTTAGGGAATCGATTTCATGGGACCTTTTGTGAGTTCTTATGGGAACAAATACATCTTGGTGGTTGTTGACTACATTTCTAAATGGGTAGAGGTTGTGGCCTTACCTAATAAGGAAGGGAGAAGTGTGGTTCAATTCCTCAAGTGGTACATTTTCACAAGGTTTGGCACTCCACGTGCAATTATTAGTGATAGGGGCTCTCACTTCTGTAACCGAATATTTGCATCGTTATTGAGCAAGTATGGATTCAAGCATAAGGCTGCCACCCCTTATCATCCGCAAACAAGTGGGCAAGTCGACGTGTCAAATCAGGAAATTAAAGGGATTTTGGCCAAGACCGTTAATGCAAATCGAACCGATTGGTCCCGAAAGTTAGATGATGCTCTTTGGGCATATAGAATTGCATTCAAGACTCTGATGGTATGTCCTTGTATCAATTGGTGTTTGGTAAATCTTGTCATCTACCGGTTGAACTTGAGCATAAGGCGTTGTGGGCATTGAAGGCCATGAACTTGAATTGGGAAGATGCATCAAAGAATCGAGTTGACCAACTCCATGCTTTGGAAGAGTTTCAGCTTCGAGCTTATGAGAGTTCAGCCCTTTATAAGGAGAAAATGAAGAAGTGGCATGATGCCAAAATCCTTTATCAAGAATTTAAAGTTGGTGATCTTGTGTTGCTCTATAATTCTCATCTGAAACTCTTTTCGGGAAAACTCAAGTCAAATTGGTTGAGTCCATTTAAAGTAAATCGTGTGTTTATTAATGGGGCTATCAAGTTAAAAATGAGGATGGGTCGATGTTCAAGGTGAATGGGCAACGACTGAAGCTTTACTTTGGAGAGCGCCTCAATGTGACTATGATTGATGTGGTGTATTTGGATGATGCTTGAAGGCATGTCCACGTCGTGCCACGACGTTAACTAAGGTGCTTCTTGGGAGGCAACCCAAGCTTTACATTTAATTGTTTGAATAATGATTTTTGGATGTGTAGGTTGGAGATTGTATGTTGGAAGAAATGCATATGGGTGAGGGGCTGGACCACTCAGTGAGTCGCTGAATTGCCCCCATTATCACCCAAATGCATGGCCCTTGAAGGTCAAAAGTGAGGAAAGTTCTTGAAGATTGGGCGAGCTAGTAGCCAATTGGTCGGTCCCGATCGAGCTTGCCCTTTGCACCTATTGAAGGGCTGAATTTCTGTCAAGTTTGCCAAGCTGTGGCCCATTCGGTGCATGACCAAGTGGATTGGCGACATTAGTCAGCTCGCCGACTGGGGTGCGAACTGAAGGGTCTATGACTTTTTAAATTCAAACCTTCTCTTTTATTTAAAATTTTTGACTCCTCTACTCTTTCCCTAAAACTTTAGATTATAATTTCATATTTGGTGTCCTATGATTTGCGTCGGGAGTGTCGTTTGGATTCCTTTCCCCTCCCTCTTTGTTGCGTCTGTCTTTTCGTCTTACTAGAGGTTGGTTTTTTGAACTTCATTCATTTTCATGCCGTATTTGAAATGCTAATTGGTATTGTAATGGGATGATCATTGATTAGTTAAATTTTGTGCCTTGATTGTATGCGCGTTGATTCATATAGTTTAAATTGACTTCGAGCATGATAAGATAAATTGTTTGGGTGATTTAGTTTGAATTTCTCATGTTAAATGATGCAATTCTAGGTGTGGCATGTTGGGTAATGTGCGGGTGAAGTCTGAGTAGCCCAAATTCGACCAAATGACTTGAAATTTCTTGATGATGGATTGGGTGATGGCATTCTTAAGGGTAAAATCATCATTTTTGTTGAATTTGAATCGATTGGGGAAAGTCTGAGTACCCCGGATAGTAAATTGTTAGTGGGTAGTTGCAAATTATTGAAAATTGTGTCTGAATTGATATATCATGGGCTGTTAGTTGTGCAGCGAAAAAAAATGGGGAGGTGATGCGTTGGGCCATTTCAACGAGCTTTGTCGAACTCGCCAAGTTGGTTTGGCGTGTCACCAAATGTCCTCCCCATCGCCTTTCTAACCTGTGTATTTGCTAAAATTTTCTATAACATTTGGTGAGGGTCCTTTAGCTTGCCGAGTGTGCTTGGTGACTCATCGAGTGGTCTTCAGATCGCCCTTTTTGCCTGAAGTTTCGCTAAATTTTTATGGAACTTTTGGTGATGCCTCTATTGCTCGCCGAACGGACTCGTCGACTTGTTCGGAGAGATTTTCTGCATTTTTTTTTGAGAAGTCTGTTTCCCTAACCCTTTTGCAATTTAACTTTATTCTCGTTTGTGTGCTTTTACAGGTATGGCTAGACCAAAAGTTCCAGCACCAGGCCCACCACCCCGAAAGAGAACAAAAGGGTTGTGATTACAGAGGAAGGTGCACAGCCCCGACCCACTCATCATCAAACTTCACAGGTGAGAGGGAAGGGCAAGAAGCATGTAGTGGCCAATACAAGCTCGGAGAGCAGTATGGATGTTAATTCAATCCAAATCACTTCATCTGACACCGAGAATGAAGAAGCAGTGGAGTGTTGCGATCCAAAGCAGCACATGACCCGCTACCACAGGTACCACTGGCACAGCAGGCACCACAAGTGCCTCCTATTTTGGCAAATCCTCCGAGGTCTATGAATCGATTAAAGGTCGAGGGTTTGAGGACCATACTAAAGGAGAAGAGGTTATCCACAGATAGTTTGGTGGACAGTTATCATACTGTCTAGGAGTCGCTGCGGTAGCACAGATTCTAGATGTTCACAAAGCCTCGGAGCCCATATGTTCCCACATGGGTTAGAGAATTCTATGAAGGGTACGCAAAGTTGATCTCGAAGGGGAAGAAGAAGCTTAGTTTGATGGCACCTATCGATTTTGTAGAGGTGCAAGGTAAGAAGGTCAAGTATAGTGAGACCGACATCAATGACGAATTGGATTGCACATTACGAATTCGGCATTCTTTGGCTGACAAAATCAAGATCCATACATTGGAAGACTTGAAGGGGTGGCTGGCCCTATAACTGAGTGATACGACACCCTCATGGATTGAGGTGGGGGTCATAATTAAGAAGAAGGATCTGAACATCACCACACGGTACTAGTTCGGGTTCATCAGCAACACATTGATGCCGTCACAAAATGAGTCCATTTATAGGCATCCGAAGGCCGCACTTTTGGGTTGTATCATCGATCGGGAGAGGTTAAATCAGGGATCCATTATTGCTCAGAAGATGGCTATGAGGGCCAAACAAAATCAAACCTCATTGCCATTTCTGATATTGATCAGCTCCTTGTGTCACCGAGTCGGTGTGCCTTTTGAGGCAAAGATAGATATCGAGGTTACTCCTTCCTCATCTTGTGATATTCATCAGATCAAAGCAGAGTATTTGAAGGATGAAGCGGAGAGAAAGAAGAAAATTCGGGTGGACACTTCCCCAGTTATTGACATGGAGTCTATGGAGATTGATCCTACACCTCCCCTACCACCGTCGAGACATCAGGTATACCTGCACCTTTAACCTCTACTGCTCCTACTCTTGATCCTGACTCCCGCCCCCCTTTGACTCAGGCAATGATTTACAAAATGGGCAACCTTGCTCATTCAGCCAATGTACAGGCTTCTCGGGTTGAGACCGTAGTTCCTTCTATGATTGAGCGTGTCGTTGCTGCTGCACTTGCTCCAATTTGGGAAGCTTTAAAGGAACAGCATAGGCTGATCACTGCCCATGGGTTAGCACTAGATGCCCTCACCGCTCGGGTTGAGGTGTGTGAGACGACAAACCACAATCCCATTGATTTGACAACCGTGAAAGCTGATATTGTTGGTCTGCATCGAGATGAGGACGAATTGAAGTCCACCGACATATCGATGATGTGGGGCAGTGTAGATGTCCCTGAGGAGCCTATTTCTAAGATTCCTCTAGTTACTATTACCGAAGATGTTGATGCGGCTGATGAGGAGTGGGATTCAGACACCTCTGAGATGAATGAGGAGGACTTAGCTGCTCGTGAGAGAGATATGTACGAGGATTTAGAGGATTTAGAGGGTGACTTGGTCCGAGTGGCCATGGAGGTGTCACTATGCGACATGTCCATGATTGGCTATAATGGGTCTAAGCCTACGATAGAGGTCGCTGCACAGTCTTCCAGAGTTAGAGTAGAGTAGGGCACTGATGCCCAAGTTGAGGCCACACCACCGAGTCGGAGTTCACCTCAGGCCTAGCCTGACAGAGGGATTTTTACTCTCCCTCCATTTTATTTCCTGTTGATACTCTTAGTTTTACTTTTGCATTGAGGACACTACTTATCTCTTTTTGGTGGGGTGAATGTATCTAGCTACCTACCCTTTTGGTTGTATTTAGCTTTTGAGATATTTTGTGTTTTCATTTGGATATTGTGTGGTTCATGTCACATTAATATTGAATGTTGTGGTTTTTGATTCAGTGACTTCTCCCTTGAATGTGAATGTTGGTTTGTGATTGATTGGTTAATGTTCTCCTGTACATTCGAGTGTCAGTTGTGATCAATATCGATGACTTGAATAGTGCTCTTGATGAACGATATGTTTGTGTGAGTCCAATGAGGAAATTTGAGTTGCATAAGTCTTGTGTGAACTCTTAGCATCTCATTGTGACTAGTTGAATGTCGAGGTGAGTCATGCAATGACCGTTGCACTCAAGCTTAACTCGTAGAGTTGTGATCCATAATTGTGTTTGGATGCCATGTGTGGTGAGGTTTACTAGAAAAGTGTGCATGATGATACCTAGAACTTGCCCCATTGGTCCAATTGACTAGCATTGGTGAATGAAGGAAATGATCTTAGGCATAAATTTTTTAGAGTAAAGCTAATTGCTATAACTTTGTATGAACACCTTGTGAGTGTGTGAACCTAGCTTGGCACCATTTGAGCCTACCTTTTTCTTTGAATGAAACATGAACACAAATGTTTAAACCGGTTGTTGAAGTTGCCATGTCTTTCCCACCTATAATCTTCATGAAGCATTGGTTTGTTTGAATAGCCAACTTAAGCCAAGAACCTAATTTGGGGGTGTGGTAAGAGTGAAGAAAGAAACCGAGCAAGAAGTTCGTGAACTTTGTCCTTGGAAACTTGTGAAAAAGATGGAACCCCTCCATATAAAAAAAGAAGAAAAGAGAAGAAACAAAAAGAAATGAATAAATTGTATCCATTGTGCATTATTGTGGAAATAAAAAAGGGTATACCTAAAAACAAATTGTGTGCTATGAATAGGCCAAGGATGAGTTGTGAATATGAAAAGAATGAAAGAAAATGAAATGAAGTGAAATTTGAGTTGTGCTTCATGAAGGTAGAGTCATTAAGCCCAAAATGATCATACCTTGACCCTCAGCCCTATTACAAGCCATGAAAGACCTTTTTGATCCTTCATAAGCCTAGTGATGTGTTGGTTGGA
Organism: Solanum appendiculatum; assembly: GCA_018342035.1. Lineage (NCBI taxonomy): Eukaryota > Viridiplantae > Streptophyta > Magnoliopsida > Solanales > Solanaceae > Solanum > Solanum appendiculatum. Next base: position 62,306 of record JAGDQO010001372.1, on the reverse strand, counting down.
AATACGGGCAAGCATTTGGGTAAAGTCATGCATGTTTTTCTCATTTGGGAGTGTGAGCGCTGATTTTGATTCCTTAATTATAGTCTTTGATTGGCTTTGTGAGAGCATGGAATCATTCTTGATGTGATGGCATTCGAATACTTTTTGCTGGGCATAAATTTGCATTTGAAGTGAGCATTTGTGAGCATGAACTCTAATTGATGATAGCTAGTCAGAGTTTGAAACTTTGAGTGCACATTTGAACATTGCATGTTTAAATTGAACCTTGTGTGCATTATCATGTTGATTCTCAAGGAGCACTACTTGTAGACATCCATGTTAACCTGATTGATCTCATGTTTTCCTTTAGGACAAGCAAAAGTTTAAATTGGTGGTGTTGATGAGTCAGGAATTTTGACTCATTTAGGGCTTATTATTTGATGAATTAGTGTCTTCAATGCCTATTTTGTGTTCATAACTGATGTTAAATTGCTAATGTGTAACCATGGAGGCTTAGGAACAAGGCAAGGACATTACATTGCCAAAAAAAGCGAAAAGGTTTGAAAAATTGAAGAAAAGGAAGGCTGAAGCTTGCAAAAGCCACTTGGCGACTCACCGAGTGAGTTTTTAGATCGCCAAAAGGTCCAACAAGTTGGCTCAGGAACTAAACCAACTCGGTGAATGAAAGTGCAATTCAGCGACACACCGAATGGAACGGCGAGCTCAACCTAGATCACCTAAATGAACAGAACAATTGAAGGCAGGAATCAAGTCCAAATGGCGAGAAGGAGTACATCAACGGATCGCCGAGTCATTCGGTGATCCCGACTAATCTCGCCGAGTAGTCCTGCATACTGAAATGTTGGGAAGTTTTTGGGAACATATAAATTGATATTTTTAAGAGAGAAAAAAAAAAGGAGACTGAGTTGGACACACTGATTTTTGACATTGGGTAATATTGAACATTCTTAGAGAGGTTTTTGAACTTAGATATTGGGGTTTTATGGTTTGAGTCTTTATTTTTGGCATTAAGCGTCGAAATTATAGACATTCCGATGGAGAATCTTTTTGATAACTATTTCTTGTTTTTTGTTCTGTTTGGCTAAAACCCTCTTTCTTTAGGGGTGTGAATATGTAATCGAATACATAAATTAGCTTGTGGGTATTATTAATTTCTAGATTTAATGTTGTTTTGAAGTGGGTTCAGTTATTTATTCATGTTGCCATTTATGATCTGAAGTTGCAAATTCAGTTCTAGCTTTAGATCTCTTTGCTTTCTTGTGAAAGATGCTTAGAGTGGAATATGTGATTGATAGTTGTATTGACTTTTGTCTTTGCAACCCAGCTTGATAAAGTGGGTCAAATTATGGATTTGGGTTGCTTTGCATCCTTAAGCTTGTTGAGGTTCAAAAGAACTCACTTGAAACTTGATAGTTGATTGAAAAATGGTTGTTATAGTTACAATCCATCCTACCCATTGAGATTCAGTGACTTAAAGCAATTATTAATTACCCATTAAGAGAAATTAGTATTCAATTGCTCACACGCTCCTAAGGTTCCCTCTCTATTTGTTCAAACCTCATGTTATTCATCTCCGTTAACAATTGGTTACTAAAATCTCTTAATATTGATCATTGAAACTTATCGATTTACAATATGTTGTATTTTGTTTATTTCCATTCTATAAGAGATTAGAACAATTACATACTTCGTAGTTGAATTCTTTTTCGTACCACTCCTTGTGGGATCAAACCCAACTCACCATTGGATTTATACTTGTTAGTGACCGCTACACTTTGAATTATAAGAGATGTAGTTGATCGTTATCAAAAATGGCGGTCTCATATTATAAAAGAGTTTGACATAAAAGAGGAAGTCTAAACGTAGACTTGACAAGCCATTCTAATACATCAAGAAATGGTCGGGACGTTACCTGTACACCACGTACAACATGCAAAAACTAAAGACATACGAATGCAAAGTAAATATGACATGGAACTTGAAACATGAGGACTCACCAACTCATGAACTTCAAATGGTCAAGCCAACTAGCCACGAGTGTGAGGAGGAAGATCGTCATACCCTACATTAGTGAAACAATGTAGGCACAAGTATGAATTAGTACATGGAATGTACTAAGTATGAGTCATATGCATAAAATATGAAAACATGCTCATAAGAGGACATAATAGAAAGCATGATATGCATGAACAAGCTAAAAATCATAGAAATCATTTAAAGAAGAATCATAACTCATGAACATGGTCAATGCAACTTAGAACATAAGTAAAGCTTCATAAAACCTTTGAAAGTAACTTAGTTTATTTTGTGGGATATTAGCTTTAACCGACAATAGACCATGCGATCTATAACATGGAATATGATGTAACTCCCTCATCGAGAAGAGAGAGTCTACTTTCCAAGGTAGAACTCCGTATCATATCATATGCAATATGTGGATCCACTAGCTAGGCCAATTAAGGTAATCCTACGGAGGCACGTTGTTTCAGACTAGAGGTTGCCACTATAGGCTACTCTATTTGAGCCTCCACCTCAAAGTTCTCTCGGTGCTAAGTTATATACTAACGGAATAGTCATTTTAATGAACATATCATCATATATGGAAAAGCACAATTCAAATACTAATTCAAGCTTGAAATATCACAGAGTGGCTCATTAAATCATGAATCAAGCATGTGTGAGAAAATCTTTCACCAAATCATGCTTCCTTAATATGTGAGAAAATCCTTTCACAATTTCATTGATGCTCATCTTAAAGCAAATTAATTCATAAAATATTCATTTTCATAAATCTTGCATAACTTCATGAAAACCTCAATCATAGATTCATAGTTTCTTCATAAATTTATATCTTTTAGGGTTCATAGTCAAAATCATTCTCGGGTTCATGTGAAAACAATTGGAAAGCATTTAATTGAGTCAAAATAATCACAATAGGATCAAAATCAAACGATTTATATCAACACAATTAGAACCCATGGGGAATTAAATGAAAACCTAATCAATTTTGAAGAAATTGAACTTTGAGAATTTGAGAAACCTTGGGGCTCAATGGGTGAATGGAACCCATTGATGAAGTCCTACATACCTTGATCTTGAAGCCCTAAACAATGGAGGAATTGGAGGCTTGAAAACTTGAAGAACCCTAGAATCCCTTGTGAGACTTGGAGAGAAAAACTTGAGAGGAAATTTTGGGGATTTTGGGGATTTTGGGGAATGGAAGGGAATTTGGTAGTTTCTTAGGGGTAAAATCAGTTCTAGGGTCTCTTTTATAGGAAAATAACGTAGTTTAGGAATTAGAATGGTAAGAAAAGACCCAAATAACCCTGACTTAAGACTGCCGAATAGTCCTACGGTCCGTAGAACTTTCTATGGTCCGTACTGGTCAACCGTAGAACCAATTTCATAAACCAAAATCTCACCTTATTCCCTAAGAGACCTTTCTACGGTCTAAAGATCCCATCCATAGAACTCACCTTTTAGTCCAAAATTTCACTAAGTCTGAAACCTTTCTATGAGACTATCCTATGACTCGTCAAACTTCCAAGGGCTCATCCTATTCATTCGTAGGTCAAACTTCAGAAACTTGAAAGTCCAACACCAATCTCCGAGTCTACATCTCCTTTCCTCGGCCCGTAGGACTTTCTACAGTACGTAGAAAGGACTCGTAGAACCTGCTTCAGTGCCATAATCATAGTTTCCCCTTTTTTTGACTTTCCAATTTCTGAGGTGTTACAATATCTCCCCCTTGAGAACATTCGTCCCTGAATGGGACTCAAGCTAGCATGAATAGAGTAGGAAAGAAACTAACAACCCAACATGAATTCAAATCTCATTAAAATGCACATAAACATGGACAATCACTCCAAGCTAAATCATAATATCAAAACCAAGCTTTCATGAACATGCATGCATATGGAAACATGAGAATAACTAAAATGCATAAATCTGAAAGAATGAACCATGAAGAATTAACACCTCAAGCAAGAGTAGGAATGAAGGGAAAGACATGAGGATACCGGGACATCATATTGGCTCCGGCCTCCCAAGTAGAACCCTCAATTAATTGATTCTTTTAATGAATCTTCACAGAAGCAACTTCTTTATTTCTCAACTTCAGAAATTATTGGTCTAAAATCTCAATCGGAACTTCATCATAAGAAAGGTTCTCGTTAACTACCAAACCTTCTAAAAGAAATATGGATGTTGGATCTCCAATACACTTCTTCAACAAAGAGACATGGAATAACGGATGTACCGACAGTAAATCATTAGGCAACTCTTGTTCATAAGCAACTTTACCAACACGCCTTAAAATTTGATATGAGACCACATAACGGGGACTAAGCTTCCCTTTCTTTCCAAGTCTAATCACACCCATCATGGGTGAAATCTTCAAGTAGACCCAATCATCAACATTAAATTCAAGTTCTATTCTCCTAATATCGGAATAAGACTTTTATCAATTTTGAGCCATTTTCAATCTTTTGCGAATAAGTCGAATCTTTTCTATAGCCTCATGCACCAACTCGGGCCCTATCAAATAAACATCACCTACTTCAAACAAACCTATAGGAGACCTACACCTCCTACCATAAAGAGCTCAAACGGTGCAATCCCAATACTAGAACGATAACTTTTATTATATGCAAAATCAATCAACATCAAATGATTATCCCAATTACCCTTGAAGTCAATCACACAAGCTCTTAACATATCCTCTAAGGTCTGAATGGTACGCTCGACTTGTCTATCAGTCTAAGGGTGGAAAGACATGCTAAGTTTCACTTGAGTACCAAGACCTTTCTGATATGACTTCCAAAACAGAGATGTAAATTAAGTACCATGATCGGAGATAATAGACAAGGGCACTCCATGCAACCTTACCATTTCTCGAATATAAATCTTGGCATATTCTTCCACCAAGAATAAAATCCTAACGAGAAGAAAGTGAGCCGTTTTCATCATTTGGTCCATAATAACCCAAATTGAATAAAATTGTCACCAAGTGCGAGGCAAACCCATAATGAAGTCCATATTCAAACCTTCCAACTTCTATGTAGGGATGCTAATGTTTTGAGCCAAACCACCCGATTTCTTATGCTCAACCTTCACTTGTTGATAATTCAAACATTTAGCCACAAATTTCACAATATCCCTCTTCATCTCATTCCACCAATAGACTACGCACAAGTCACGGTACATCTTGGTGGCTCCCGAGTGAATAGAATACCGAGAACTGTGAGCTTCTGTCAGAATCTGATTTCTCAACTCGTCAACGTTCAGAACATATAACCGATCTTGATATAGATGGACACCATATCCCTCTTGCAAGAAAGCCTCAATGGAATTTTTGGAAACCAACTTCTTCAACTCAACTAGTACCAGATCGAGATCTTGCTTAGCCTTCAAATTCGATTCAAAAGATGATTCGGAACCATTGTGAAATCAACCAAGAAAACACTCAATTGAGCCAATCTATGAACATCACGAACTAACTCTTTCTTATCATCCTCAACATGAGCAACACTACCCATCGATAGTTGACTAAGAGAATCCGCCGCCACTTTCGTCTTACCGGGATGATATAGGACACTTATGTCATAATCCTTCAACAACTCAAGCTATCTCCTTTGGTGAAGATTCAAATCCTTTTGAGTGAACATATATTTCAAACTCTTGTGATCGGTAAACACATCTAAATGAACACCATATAGGTAATGCCTCCAAATCTTTAGAGCAAACACTATCGCCACTAACTCCAAATCATGTGTCAGATAATTCTTTTCATGCACTTTCAATTACCTTGAAGCATAAGCAATAACTTTCCCATGTTGCATCAAAACAAATCCTACAGAGATTCATGAAGCATCACAATAAACCACAAAACCATCTGATCCTTCCGGTAATGTCAATATAGGGGCCGAAGTAAGTCTATCTTTCAACTCTTGGAAACTCTTCTCACACATTTTCAACCATAGAAATTTCACTTTCTTTTGAGTTAGTGTTTTCAAAGGTAAAACAATAGAGGAAACTCCTTCCACAAATCTTCTATAGTAACCGGCAAAACCCAACAAACTCCGTATATCTGAAGTGAACAAAGGTCTAGGCCAATTCTTAACCGCCTCAGTTTTCTTAGGATCGCCTTGAATACCTTCGTCGGAGACAATATGGCCGAGGAAAGCAATGGACCTCAACCAAAACTCACACTTACTAAACATAGCATACAATTCCCAATTCTTGAGAATTTACAACACAATCCTCAAATGCTCTACATACTCATTCTCACTCCGAGAGCAAATCAAAATATCATCGATAAACACAATCACAAAAATATCAACATATTGCTTGAAGACCCTATTAATCGAATCCAAAAATACTACCGGGGCATTAGTCAACCTAAAAGACATCACCAAAAACTCATAATGACCATACCAAGTTCAAAAAGCCATCTTTTGAATGTCATTCTCTTTCACCCTCAATTGGTGATAACCTGACCAAAGGTCAATTAGAGAAGTAACTCACTCCTTGTAGTTGATCAAACAAATCATCAATCCTAGGAATAGAATACTTATTCCTAATGGTAACCTTATTCAATTGTTGATAATCAATGCAAATTCGAAGAGAAGCATCCTCCTTTCAAACAAATAACACCGGAGCACCCCATGGTGAGATACTCGGTCTAATAAAACCCTTATCCATTAAGTCCTTCAATTGATCCTTTAAATCCTTAAGCTCTGTCGGGGCCATACGATAAGGAGGAACAGAGAGAGGCTCCATAGGAGAAAGTCAATATCGAAGTCTATTTCTCTTTTGGGAGGAATACCATGAAGATCATCAAGAAAAACTTTTGGAAACTCATTTACAATCGGAACTGACTCGAGAGTAAGGGTTTCACAATCTATATCCCTGACCCGAATAAGATGACAAATGAAACCCTTGGAAATAATTTTCTTAGCCTTTAGGCAAGATACAAACTGACCCTTAAGAACATAATTTCCCCCTTCCCATGCCATGATAGGTTCATTCATAACTTTGAAAGTGACCAATTGGGTCCTACAATCTATGGAAGCATAACATGCATGAAGCTAATCCATCCCAAGAATAATATCAAAATCTAACATATCAAGCTCTACAAGATTAACATGAGTGACTCTATGAGAAATGTAAATAGGACAATTTCTATAAACACTTTTAGCAACAATAAAATCACCAATGGGAGTAGAGACATGAAAGGGATTAGAAAGGATTTCGGGACCAATATCAAACCTCATGGCCACATAACAAGTAACAAATCACAAGGTAGCACCCGAATCAAGTAAAGCAAAAACATCAAGATGAAAAACTTTCAACATACCAGTCACAACATCTAGAGAACCCTCGTGATCTTGTTGAATCGAAAGAGCATAGAATTTATTCTGACGAGAAGCACCCGAACCAGAACTAGTAGGCTGAGCTTTCCTACCATCCTTACCCTTGCTAACTTGCAACATACAATCTTTCACTTTGTGGTCACTCTTTCCACAAGCAACCATCTGTACCGGCCAAACATTTGTCATCATGTTTCTTACCACAACTTTAGCAAACGGGAATAGATGATCCATTACTACCACCTCCTTGAGGTTTAGGGTTAGACACCCTATCTATGTTGAACTTATGAGTCGAAGCATGTGAAGATCCTTGATCGGAAAACTTTTTTAGGAATTGAAGATGCCTATGTCCATCGGACCTAGAATGAGAAAAGTCACCATCACTGGTCCATGCCCTCTTGGACTCTTTTGCCCTTTCCTTGAGCTTTTCCTCTTCAATTTGTTAGGCATGTATCATCAAGCGAGAGATATCCATATCCTTAATCAACATGGTGGTACCATACAACTTGACAACCAAATCGGAAACACCCGACACAAACTTGCTCATCCTTGCCCTAGAGTTGTCAACCATAGTTGGAGCATACTTAGCCAATTGAGTTAACTTTAAAACATACTCCTCCACACTCATATTCCCTTGTCAAAGATTAATGAACTCAAGCACTTTTGCTTCCCTCATTTTTAGAGGAAAGAAATGATCAAGAAAAGCTCCCTTAAATTTCTCCCAATCAAGAGGACCCGCATCAATTGCCCTCTCACTTTTCCATTGTTCAAACCAAACATGAGCAACACCCTTGAGTTGGTAAGCGGCCAACTCCACCTTCTCTACCATAGACAATCCCATAATTTCCACTATCTTATACACCTCATCAATGAACTCTTGAGGATCCTCATCCACCTTGGAACCATGGAATTCCGGATGATTCATCCTAGTAAAGTGTCTTATCCTTGTGACCATCGTACCCACATTGAGGATTCACGAGAGCAATGGTCTCTCTATTAGCTTGGGCCGTAATAGCTTAAGCCAACACTTGGAAAGCGGCTCAAAATTCGGCATGAGTCACTTGCTCAGCCAAAGGGTCAGCTAGAACTTGAGGAATCTCAGGCTCCACATTCGCATCCACATTCCTTCTCAAATAAGCTCTTCGAGGGTTCATATCTTGAAAAACACTAGACAAGACTTAGGAGAAGGATCTTTATAGAGATAGACTCTATGACACAACTTTAGAGTAATGAAAGAAGTGAAGTTTCCTAAACTTTTTTTAGCCTCCTATTTATAAATGTGGCGTGCTTCACATTCATGAAAAAGACTACTCAAGTGTCTTGTCAAACATCCTACAACCTTTTCTAAAACCTTGTGCTCTGAATACCAAGTTTGTCACGACCCAAATTATACCCTAGACATGACAATGCGTATAAGACCCCGAGAGGCCCTACGTCAGCCACGTGACATACATACAACACAATATAATAGAAAATACAAGAATTTAAGAAGAACGTCTCATATTATAAAAGAGTTTGACATAAAAGCGGAAGTCTAACCATAGTCTTGACAAGCCATTCTAATACATCAAGAAGTGGACGGGACCCAACCCGTACACCAAGTATAACATCCAAAAACTAAAGACATACGAAAGAAAATTAAATGTGGCATGGTCCTCAGAACATGAGGACTCACTAACTCTTGAACTTCAAATGGTCAAGACAACTAGCCACGAGTGGGAGGAGGAAGATCGTCGGACCCTACATTATTGAAACAATCTAGGCAGAAGTATGCATTAGTACATGGAATGTACTAAGTATGAGGGATATGCATAAAATATGAAAACATGATCATAAGATGACATAATCGAAAATATGATATGCACGACTAAGCTAAACATCATAAAAATCATTTAAAGAAGAATCGTAAATCATGAACATGGTCAATGCATCTTAGAACATAAGGAAAGCTTCATAAAACCTTTGAAAGTAACTTAGTTCATTTCGTGGGATATTAGCTTTAACCAACAATAGACCATGCGAGGTATAATATGGAATCTGATGTAACTCCCACATCAAGAAGGTAGAGTCTACCTGCCAAGTTAGAACTCCGTATCATATCATATGATATATGTGGATCCACTAGTTAGGCCAATTAAGGCAATCCTACGGGGACACGTAGTTTAGAACTAGGGGTTGCTACAATAGACTACCCTATTTTAGCCTCCACTCAAAATTCTCTCAATGCTAAGTTAAATCTCAACGGATTAGTCATTTTAATGAACATATCATCATACATGGAAAAGAACAATTCAAATACTAATCTAAGCTGAAAATATCATAGAGTAGTTCATTAAATCTTGAATCAAGCATGTGTGAGAAAATCTTTCACTAAATCATGATTCCTTAATATTAGAGAAAAAACTTTCACAATTTCATTGATGCTCATCTTAAATCAATCTAATTTATAAAATGTTCCTTTTCATAAATCATGCATAACTTCATAAAAACATCAATCATAGATTCATAGTTTCTTCATAAATTCATATCTTTTAGGGTTCATAGTCAAAATTATGCTCAATGCATGGGTTCATGTGAAAAAATTGGAAATCATGTAATTGATTAAAAATAATCATAATAGGATCAAAATCAAATGATTTATATCAACACAATTAGATCCCACAAGGAATTGAATGAAAATCTAATCAATTATGAAAAAATTGAACTTTGAGAATTTGAGAAACCTTGGGGCTCAATAGGTGAATGGAACCCATTGATGAAGCCCTACATACCTTGATCTTGAAGCCCAAAACAATGGAGGAATTGAAGTCTTGAAAACTTGAAGAACCCTAAAATCCCTTGTGAACCTTGGAGAGAAAAACTTGAGAGGAAATTTTGGAGATTTTGGGGAATGAAAGGGAATAGGTAGTTTCTTAGAAGTAAAATCAATATTGGGTCACTTTTATAGGAAAAACAACGTATTTTAGGGATTAGAAGGGTAGGAAAAGACCCAAATAATCCTGACTTAAAACTGTCGAATAGTCCTACGGTCCATAGAACTTTCTACGGTTTGTACTGGTCAACCATAGAACCAACTTCAGAAATCCAAATTTCACCTTACTTCCCACTAGATCTTTCTGCGGTCTATAGACCCCATCCGTAGAACTCAACTTTTAGTCCAAAATTTTGCAAAGTCTGAACCCTTTCTACGAGATCATTCTACGACTTGTCAAACTTCATACAACTCGTCCTGTTCATTCGTAGGTCAAACTTCAGAAACTTGAAATTCCAAAACTAATCTCCAAGTCTATGACTCTTTCCTAAGACCCGAAGGACTTCCTACGGTCCGTAGAAAGGACTCGTAGAACCTACTTCAGTGCCAAAATTAGAATTTCCCTTTTTTTTTACTTTCTAATTTCTGAGGTGTTACAATTTTCGTAGGGGTTTTTTGTAATGACAATTAATAATTTACTAACTATTTTGTAACTCAAGTATGAGAATTAACTAGGACTATGTTCAACATGATTTCTAATTTGGAAGTATACGCAACAAGCGATCTATCTTGGTGCTATGCATGCAAAACTAATGAGATATTGTGGTTCAGCTAAGGTCCTATCAGTCCACTTAGAAGAACTTCAGTTGATCTCATGTCGGTCTCATAAGTATCGAACTACTTAACTTCATTAATCATCTCATATTGATTTCTAAAACTAAGTTCTCCAAATAATAATGCTTAACGTAATAAAAAACTTCAAAAAAGTGTTTACGGGTAATTAAAGTCCTATCTTAAGCAAAGTTGGAAATCAGGTTTGGCAGTAGGTACGACTCGTGAAGAGTCAGTAAAATATGTGGTCTTTATTGGTCAACCTATGGTCTTCAATTCTTCATATCATTCGACAGTTCTTATCGGACATTCTACAACTCATATCCAGGACCTACAAATCCTGATACAAGTCGTGGTGACATTATCTTCGATAGAGTCTCCTTTCTACACCTCATAGGTACAACCCATATAACCCAAGTACGACTCACACCTTTCCTCGTGCCCACTATTACTCAAAGTTCACAACCTCAACACTTTTCCATGAACACTTGGCCCATACTATCAAAGTACACATCATGACTTGTCTCCTACCTGCTGGGTCAAAGGTCACTAGCCTCACATGTTTTCCACGACTACCCTTCCAAGACCCGTAGTATGGATGTATGACTCGTACACTATCTCATGCAAATTGAGCCTCGATGTCTTAGTCTCTGATCTTTTCTACGCTCCTGAGTATGAGTCATGGTCAATACTTACGGATCATAGTCGACCTTCCCATGTCGTTCTTGACTCATTTTTCACTAATTCTTTTCCTTTACTTCCGAAATTTTATTTCCTTTAAAATCACAGCAAAACACATCATATCCACATAGAAATACTCAAGAATGAACAAAGTTTATATGTTTTAAGTGTCTAAGTACTGAAAACCTCAGCACATCAACAACCTCAACTTAAAATGTTTTGATTGTCCTCAAGCAAACAAAATAACATCACTATAGACATTTAAGTATAAGAACATTAGGATAGTTTCGACAATCACTTCTATTCTAACACTTCCCCCTCAATTTAACCACAAAATCAGTTAATGCACCTCTACCAATCTCAAAGTGACTCTAAGGTATCTATGAATGACATTATGCAATTCATGAGCAACCAAGCATACAAAAATGACTCGCAACCCATCAACTAATAATCACACAATGTTTCCTTAATTCCCTCATGACAGAGATGTCCCACTCTCGATTTGCATTTTAACCGAGAAAAAAAAATACATTCGCTCACAAAGAAGTTCAAACAATGTAAGTACAATACCATATACTTGCCCTTATTTTCTACACCTTTGCATTCAGACAATCAATTCAGGATCACTATAGAACTTTGTTTAGCTTGTCGTGTAGGCTTAGGGACTGGTTTGATACATTTAAAATTTAGTGACTTGACCTTTATTGACACTGCACTCTTTTAATTCCACTTATTTTGAACTTCCATTATTCTCCTCCTTTCCTCCCTTAGTTCCTTTAACTGCGAGTGCGACGTTCATTTTCATGGCTTTTTTTCTCTTTTTCTTCTTTCTTTCTACATTTTTTCTTTTCATTTTAGCACACCACACTCACTTTGCTTTTCTATGCAACAAACATCTTCTTTTCATACCTACTTTTAATTACCCATACAACCACCACCCTCAACTTAGGTATTTTTCTTACATTGCATATTAGCATCCAAGGAGGGACTAGGGACAAATGATTTCAAAAGAAAGTAAGAAAGCGAATACGCTAGACGATAAAAATGGTAAGGTTAGGCTCAAAAGACAGGATCAAGGGATTCATTTAATTATTTGGTTTGCCATTTAGGTTTAGTGGACTCATTTCATATATGTCCTATAATTCATTCCTAACTCAACTATCCTACATCATTAATCAGACTAACTAGGTAAGTTCTAGATTGTACAAACAGGGTAAGAAATAAGTTGTTGTTGTTAGCCTTTGAGTAATTTTGAATAATGACAGGTCCATTTTTGTTGCAGGAAAAACAGGAACAATATCCTATGAGATTCACAACTTGCAAGGAAATCAACTATACAACTCACAAGGAAGATTGATTTACTTGAATCAATCAAAAAATCACTACAAACTTCAAAAAAGAAAAGAAGATCAATCTGGAGGCAGTCACGTAATCAGCAATCAAGATTCAGAATCAACAAGAAAGGAAAAAATCACATATTCAGGGATAAAGAGAAAATCAAGTAAATCAGATACACAAATATACGAAGAGAAGATTACACAGATCCACTCAATCGTGCCTAGAATCCTTCTGTGTCAAAGAGGTTAATAATGCTCAACTACACACTTTATAATTCAATGTGTAGACGTTCACTAACAATATATAACCCAACGTGAGGTTGCGATCGAATCCTGTAAGGTATTCCACTCAAGAACTGAACCACGGAATAGGGGTGTCAAAAATGAGCCCAAATATAGGTAACCCATCCAAAATTTTAAGGGTTGGGCTCAAGATAATTTGAATTGGGTTCAATTTCAACACATTCAAGCCTTAACTCATTTTAAGAGAATTCTCAATTAAGCCCAATTTTATCTCCAATTTCAACCCGTTTTGAGACTCTTTATTTGCATTAATGTAATGTATATTTCTATATTGAAGGTATGAATTACTATCTATTTATATCTTTTAGGATTTATATATCCATTTGTAACTTTTTTAAAAAAAATTGAGTTGAAATTTAAAATGTTGTTATAAAAGTTAAATAACAATATGTTAAAAATATTGAGATTAAGCGGGTCAAATTGGGCGGGTCATAACCCAATTCAATTTTTAGCTCATTTGAGCCCAAAGTAAACATGGGCAGGTCAAGACCCAACCCAATTTTTATTTCAACCCATTTTAATATCTCCAATTTCAACCCAATCCGCCCATTTGACACCCATACCATGGACTATAATTTTGTATGTTTAAATAATCATTTAGACATAAACAAAAGTTTGAGATATTTTAGATTATCAACAATGAGATGATAAACAAGATGTTAACACAAGCGAAGATCAATGAGATTCAACAAGTAAGATGAGAATCTTAGGAGTGTGCGTAATTAATTACCAATTTCGTATTGTGGGCAATTGCATTGCTCAAAATAGTTAGTTATTAACGAGTAGGCTAGATTAAAAAGCACTACAGATATTTTTCAATCAACTATCATATTTCACGTGAGTTTTGTTAAACCTCGACATGTATCATATTCAAACTTAATCTAATACCTTAATTTAGCCTTCTTTGTTAAGAAAGACTAGATATGAACTTAATCAAGTTAATTATCAACTAGATCTTCCACCCTAAACATCTATATCAAGCAAGCATAGAGATCTCAAGCTAGATTAGAGTTTGAAACCTCACATCATGAATAAAAACATGAAGAAATAGCTAAACCCATTCCAAACCAACATTTAATTATGCAATAACAAAAACTCATAAACAAATTATGAATCAATTACATTGCACACCCCTAATACTATTGGGTTTTACCCACTCATACTAGAAATTAACAGAGTTTTACCAAAGAAATCGTTCTCCATCAAACCTAGAAGTGCTTCAATATTCAATTCCAATCAACCCAAGTCAAAACCCAAATTTCCCAAGTCTTAGCAAGTAAAATCCACAAAAACTTTAGAAGTTTCTAAGTATCAAGTATTCTGAACAGTGAAGGATGGTGTTTCTGATACGCCCAAATTACACCACCCTAAAGAAGTATAAGAAGTCATTGTTCAAATAGAGAACCTAACATAGGTTAGGGTCGATCCCATGAGGAATGAGGTCTAGACTTAGCCTAATTGATTGTTAGTTGTACTCTTAGTCGAGTTACTTTAGTAAAAGGGGGAGGGGTTGTGAAACAAAAGCTTTATTGAATGATTGTAGTAACACACAACACCGTAAGCAAGATTGAATGTTTTGTAAAATTAATAGAAGATAAAAGTAGGATATTTATGTTCCCCACAAGTTCATAACGCAATAAACCTTCTAGTAGTAACCTTGTCTAGTGTCCAGCAGGCAAAGTTGGTAAGTTATGTATCTCCTAAGTGTCTAGTTGCCCAAATAAGTGAATTTCACCAAACAACTTTGGTCGGTCTACAGATGTATGCTTTACTAATCCTTACTTTTGACCCCAGCTAACTATCCCTTGGTCTAGGTTAAGCTATTAGATGAGGGTTGATGTCCCCAAATCATCGTTGTATAAGCTCTTTTCCCATTCGTTACCTCCTAGGGAAGGCAAGTAGGAATAATGCAAGATCAACCGTTGTGCACCGTTAAAAATCAATCAAAGCGAAGAGAAAAATAATACATGCATAAACATTATTTAAGAATTACTAATTATTAGGTCTATGTTGTTAATTTCTCATGGTTCCCACAACTCTAGTTGTGGAATTAGTTACTCATGCTTGTTTGATCACAAATTATATTAATTGAGTTAAAATAAATCATGAACTTACAAGAACAATTGATGAATTCATAAATATTGAATTGATGAACAAAGAAATAATATAAACCAATGCTTCAAGAATTAAAATGGAAAGTGTTTCACGAAATAATTCTCAAAACCAAAAACCAAAGTCTCAACTGTCTAACATTAAAAAATAACTAAAAATGACTATTTATAGACATCTAATCCTAATTAAACTAGACTAAGAAAAAATAGGATTCGACAGTCGCTTCTACAGTTCAGGTTCTACAGCTTGTAGGAACCTTTCGTGCAAAATAGCTTATTCACTTATCTCTCTAGACTTTTCTACAGATACTTTCTATGACTCGTAGAACTTTGTATGACCTATCCTGGCTACTCGTTGTTCATGTACTGGAACCTAATATCTCTGATCTTTTCTACGACTTGGACATACAACTCGTAGAAGTTCCTATGGCTCGTAGTCCATTCTCGTGGTCCCACACTTAGCTCCAAAAACTACCGGTCCCTTATACGACTCATTCTTATGACTCGTAGAGAAATCTATAGCCCATAGGTCAATTCGTCAATCCTCAAAAATGCTACTGTTTTACTATACTCTTTAACCCGACTTGCAAAAATTTATTTTCCTATAAAACAAAGATAAAGTACCATTAAATCTACTAACAAATGCTTTAAAATATGCAAAACCTCAAGTTTAAAGCATTATAAGTACCATAAATATGCGGTACATCAGTTTCTCTCTCTTAAAAGCAATCTATACCTTTCCAAAAGTTAGCAAAACTTTCACTTCAAAACACCCATTGGCGACATTAGTTAGGCTCGTCGAACTACTCGGTTAGTAGCCAAATTATATGCCTTCTCGCCCAATACTACCTTTTAGTTTCATTTTAGGTCTTCATGCTTTAGACACTTTTGGCAAGTCCAATGGAGTCCGCCAATCAAGATTGGAGAGTCACCCTTTCTTTTTTCTCTCGCCGAGTTGTCTTCACTTTTTGATAGAGTTCTCAGAAAATTTTGGCAATAACACTAAGGTTTGCCGATGAGGTCAGCGAGTCTCCATTCACTTCTTTACCTCGCCAATTTACTTTGAAGTTTTTAGCAAAATTCTCAGAATATTTGGTGAGTTGTGACTCGTTCGATGAGTTGCCTAGGGCATTTGACGAGATTCAGCTTTGACGTTTTCTTTACTTTTCCAAGTTTTTGGATTCTTTTCACTTTCATTTGTCCTTGTCTTGTCCTTAAGCTCTCATAGCTGCAATTTAATCAATTTAACATCAAAAATGGAGATAAACAGGCATTGAGTATACTATTTGGTGAACTATAAGCCTCAAATGAGTCCAAAATCTCTTATTCATCATAGGTCATTACACTCTATACAAGGCAGAGTCTAATTTCTAGGATCAGAAAAGGAAGAAGATCACACTAACATATCTAATATGAACTTGTATACTCAATGAAATAAACATTACAAATCTTTGATTGAATGAAACACCATTGGGTTTTCCTATTAGATCTAATGGCGATCTTTCAAATGTTGTATATAAAAAGTGTAATACCCCAAGCTTCCAAAGAATTTAATTGCAGAATTTAACTGAAGTAAGTGACCTACGGGCCGTAGATGGAATGACGGGCCGTAGGTGGGGACCGTCGGTGGTTCTGTAAACCTTCAGGATTTCTAAGTTTCTGAACTCTGACCTACGAAGTAGCAGGATGGGTCATAGATCGATTGACGGTCTATAGCTCGGTCTCATAGGTGTCCGCCAGACTTAGTTTTAATTTTTTACTCAGAAGTCTGACCTACGACTTCAATGTACGGTCAGTCGATGGACCTATGAGTCATACATTGATATCGTCATTGCAGGTCCCCTAAGATATAATTTCTGAATCTTTTGACGGAAGGAAAGTATGGTCCGTCGTCTGACCTACGAACCGTAGGTCCCCTCCATCGATTGGCCCCGACAGTTATTAATTACGGGCTTTTTGGTCTTTTCTCTAATTGATTACCTATTAAGCTAAGTCGGTTATACCCTTAATCTAAGACCTATAAATACTTTCTAAGCCTAATTCCTCTTATTCTAATTCATTCCTAAACTCTCCTCTCTCAAATAGTTCTCTCTCTAAAAGAACTCTCTCAACTCTCAAGGAAGAAGAAGAAGAAGTAATTAGGATCCTCCATTGAAGACCATCAATCTTCTCCAATTTTCTTGTGGATTTCATTGAGGTATGATAGTGTTCACCATTAGGAGTCCTTTCCTCCAATGGGTCCTCCCTTTCTTCAAGGTTTTCAAGGTTCAATTTCCCCAAATTGAATTAGGGTTTTTGATCAATTCTTGTGGGTTCTTCAATTATGATTTCAATTGTTGATTTTATGACTCCTAGTGCACGGTCTAGTGTGATAAAGTAATTTAGTGCACGAATTAGCGTGAATTACATTATTTGATGTAAAGATTGCATGAACCCCCATGATCCCAAGCTAATTCTCCCCAATCTCCTAATCTATGCTTTGATTGTTGGGTTGAGCTATGAATTGATGAAGTTTATGAAATCTCTACGAAATTATGCATGAATTATGAATGAATTGAGGATAATCTTATGAATTTAGCATGTTCAAGTCAAAAGCATGATTTTTCCTCTATTAAGTGAGTTCCTTCAAATATGGGTAAATTGTCTTAATTATGGCTTTCTAAGCATGAGTTTGCATTGAATTGCATGATATGAGTTGAACTTGCATGAACCCATATGTACTCTATGAACTATGAATTATGAGCATGAGAAGCTAAGTAAAGAAGAAGCTAATGAACTTATGCATGGCTCATATAAAAGATGAGTTAAGGGTGCTTTGAGAGTAAAGTACCAAAGTTATGACATGATGATGCTATGGTTGAGTTGTGAAAGTCTTTCTCACATAATACTCCCATTTATGAGTTAAAAGAACAAGAGTCGATTACCCATGTCTACCTAAGATAAAATGAACTATGATTAATCCAAGGGAAGTATGCTTAGTACCAAGTGGACAAGTGGCGATTACCCACATCCCATAGCCTATGTGCCACCATAGGGTGATGGTCTATAATAGACACTATCTAGTGGATCCACATAAGCTAAGAAGTTCATGGTCTTACCTTGGCAAGCAGGACACCTCTTTTCAGTGTAGGGTAGACACCGGATTCCATGTTGATAGCTCACATGGTCTTACATGTCGGTTAAGGCTATTCCCCACTACTAATGAACAAAGTGTTCTTATGAAGAAGTAAAGTAAAGAAAGATGATTTAGCTTGCTTTGGCCATAGTATATGCTTTATGCTTTATGCTTCATACTTTCTCATGTTTATCATGTTTTAGTTGGCCATTGCATGTCATGATTATATCTCACTCTAGCATGATTTATGTGTTTATGTGCATTGCTATCATACTTAGTACTTAATTGTGCTAACGCATACTCTTGCCTACATTAATTTCTTTGATTTAGGACGTGGCGATTCACCTTCCACTCGTGGTTAGAGCTTGTAGTAGAGGATTGATAGAAGACTTGGTAAGTCCTCATCCATCCGAGGACATAGCCTAGTTGTTCTTATTTTCTTGTATTTCCTTTCAGTTTTAGAATGTATTGGGTTACGTCCCAAACTTTACTTTCTATGTTAGATTGGCTTTGAGACACGAGATGTAGACTTCCGTTGTTACCCTTTTAAAGTTTTGTTATGAAAATCTCTGTTGAACTCTTATTCTCTATTATCTTATATGTATGTATGCTAAGTGGCTTGTATGAGGCCTCTCGGGGTCTTGTACGTCATGTCACATCTAGGGGGTACCTTGGGTCGTGACAAAAAGTCAGCCCTACCAACCTAGTTTAATTACGCCTTTCACTTGAACTTGTACTCTTGCTTTCTTTCACCTTGCATAAAGTTTTGTATTCATTCTAGTTTACAATTACATAAGAAAAGAGAAAGAAAGATCTTTAGTGTAGGTTATACAGGTAGAGATTGTGTCAAGATAGAGAATCTAATTTGCACATCAGATAGGTGCAAAGTTCCAAAATATTGTACTGCCAACTTTCACAAAAGCTCTAATGGAAACCCTTGTAACCCAAGGGAACTGGACTAGGCACCTCACTGGTGATCCAAACCAATATAAAAACTCTATCTCTCTTACTTAATCTCTTTACGTTATTCATTATTTGTGGTTCTAATCTACAGGCCTATCGACTCCAATCTTTGAGCAGTCGACTTGGAAGAAATTTCAATTCACCACCCTCTTGATTTTCAATTGGTATCAGAGCGGGTCTCACTTACCGAAGTGTTAAACCACACATGAGAAAAGATTCATGGCTAACTATTAAATCTCTAGTGCTATTCTTCAAGAAGATCACTCTTCAAATCGACCTCCTTACTTTAATGGTCAGCACTATTCTCATTGGAAAGACAAGCTCAATATATGTGTTCAATCTAATGACTTTCCGGAATGGGTTGTGATCAAGAAGGGACCAAAACCCAATCCTGACATCACTGGAAAGGAATTTGCTGGCAACACAACCGATCTAGAATCCTTTGAAATAACTAAGGAATAACAAGAGGTAATCCAAACTAATGCTAGAGCTATAAGTTTGTTATATTATGAAGTTAGCGGAGTAGAGTACGAAAAACATTTTTCATGCGAAACTGCAAAGGAAATGTGGGACAAACTTGAAGTCACATACGAAGGAACTAGCAAAGTGAAGAAAGCTCGAATTAGCTCGCTCATGAATGAATATGAATTGTTCAAAATGGCAGATGATGAGAATGTAGAAAACATTTTTTCAAGATTCAGTAAGATTGTTTATGAATTCAAATCTCTAGGAATGGTTTGCTCAAATAGATTGCAAGGTAAAAAACTTATCAGAAGTCTCCCAAATGCTTGGGAAACTAAGGCAACAATCCTTGAAGATGGAGATCTATATAAAACCTGACCTATGATGAACTTCGCGGAAATATTATGGCATATGAACAAAATCATATTAACATATACAATAAAGATGAGAAGAAGAAAAGTGTCACTTTCAATGCTGAAATCCATGAGAATGAGGAAGAAATGGATTAATCTAAGAGTGAAGGAATGGCTCTCATAAATCGTGGTGTTAGACAAATGCAATGGAAAAGGAGGCAAAGACCTCACAGGACTTCAAATATAGTGATCACCAAAGAAATGATGATCGATGCTATTATTGTGAAAAATCTAGACATGTCAAGCAAAACTGCCCTGAACTCAAAAAAGAGGAACTTCTGAAAAAATGGAAACCCAAAAACTTTTGGAGCATGGAGTGATGAAAAAGCATCAGCAGAAGACCTTGCAGAAGCTACAAACATATGTTTCATGGCAATAGCTGAAACAAGCGAGGTAAGAAGTTCTAATTGTCAAAATTGTATTGATTTACAAAACTCTTTGGATATGGTTGCCGAAGAACTTCAAAAAGTCATTGATAAATATAATAAATTGGCCAAAGAAAAGAAAGACGGTCAAATTCACCTAGAAGCAAATAAAATTGAAGTCGACTTACTTCTGGAAGAACTTGGTGAAATCAAGATGCAATTAAACAACATCAAGAAGTCACAAAGTCATAAGTGAGTTAGATCCAACAAATATTTTCAAATTTTATCTCAAAGCTCATCTTTTTTATGCTGCAAAATCCTCTTTCAAACCTAGTTTTTTTACTTGTGGAAAAATTGATCCCTAATCATTTAACTGCAAGACATACTCTTCTGGTAAATGGATTTGGAGACAAAAAACACTAATCCTAACCATCAAGGGCCCAAGAAGAGTTGGGTACCTAAAATAAATTTATTTATTTGTTTTGCAGGAACTTGCAAAGAAGGCCTACAAAAATGGAATGTGGGTAATTGATAGTAGATGATCTAGACACATGACTTGAAAGAAAGAAAACTTTAAAAATGTGAAAATGATTGATGGAGGATATGTAAGATTTGGAGACAACGCTAAAGGAGAAGTCACAGGAGTTGGATCCATAACCATTAATTCACACGAGTCCCTCATAACTAATTCGAGATTGTTATCCTTTGAAAATTTTGAATAATGATAGGTCCTATTCTTTTGAAGGAAAAATAATAACAGTATCTGATGTGTAACACCTTGGATTCAAAAAGGAAAGGATTTTAGGTTTTTTGGAATTTCTGGTGCCAGTACCAACGGAGCCACCTATGGTCCGTAGATCAGGCCCATGGTTGGCTAGTCCAGGTTCCTTAAAAATGTTAAGCCTCAGTACTTTTGTACAGAGCAGCAGGATGGGTCGTCGTCCAATGTACGGATCATAGGTGTGTCTCATAGAGGAGCCCCAGCCTTAGAGAAATTTTAGGGTCGAATGTTGGGACCTACGGTCGTAATGTACGGTCCGTAGAAGAACCCACAAGCTGTAGGTGGGGTCTGGTCATTGCGGGTCTAAAGTCGATGGTCTCTGAACCAAACGAAGATCGACCAATACGGTCCGTGGATGAACCTACGGACCGTAGGTCGGGCCGTCGGTAAGGGTCCGACAGTTATTTTTTTAAAGGGCTTTTTGTTATTTTCCTGAGGTGTTTAATTCATAATCTCAGTCGGTTTGGCCCATAATCTAGACCCTATATAAATCTTTTAAGCCTAATTCTACCCATTCCTAATCATTCCCAAAACTCTCCTCTCCCAATTAGTTCTATCTCGAAAAGCTTGAAGAAGAAGATGGAAGAGCTAGGGTTTTCAAGCAAAGTCCCCCAATCCTCCATTGATTTCAATATTTTGGCATCAAGGTATGATAGTTCTTCACCTATGGAGCCCTTTCCTCCATAGGGTTCCTAAATTCCTTAATTTTCAAGCTAGAATCCTTCAATTGAAATTAGAGTTTTCTTCTATCTTATGGGTTCTCTCAAATTATGATCTAATTGATTTAATTATGTTTAATTATGCATGAATTGAGTTAAATTGCATGTTTAAAGTTGAATCCCTATGAACCCATGTGAATTTCATGACTTCTAGACTATGATCATGATATGAGGTTTTGAACTATGAAAGATGAATTGGGGAAATTGAATGATTTTAAGATAGATTTATGTGAGCTCATGCATGATTGATGATTTCTAAGCTATGATTTAACGATGAAGTTATGAATAATCAAAAGATGGTTTTTGTGAATGTATGCATGTTCAATTATGAAATTTATGATGATTTAAGACTTGCTTTGAGATTTAAGCATAATTGATATTATTGTCGAGTTCTGAAAAGGTTTCTCACATATTACTCAAACCATGAATGTGAAAGGAGTTTCTCACATAAAGGATTCATAATATGTTGAAAGGTTTTTTCAACTAAACTAAAATCAATTATTAAGGAGCTATTCCAATGAAGGGACAAGCAGCGATTACCCATGTCTACTAATGATAACATGAATTATGATTTATGATTAATCTGTGGGAACTATGCTTAGCACCGAGTGGACAAGTGGCGATTATCCATGTCCCATAAACTATGTGCCACCATAGATTAGCTAGTGGATCCATTTAAGCTAGAAGTTATGGTTCTTACCTTGGCAAGTAAGGACACCTCTTTTCGGTGTGGGGTAGACACCGGATTCCATGCTATAGCTCACATGGTCTATGTCGGTTAAGGCTCACTTCCCACAATAATGAACTCAAGTTGCTTATGAAGGTGTTTCAAGGTTTTAAAGATGATTAGCTTGCATTGACCCTATTTTTATGACTTATGTTTTCTAACTCTTATCTCATGTTTTAGCTTGGTCATTGCATGTAATGAAAATGTCCCCTTTCTAGCATGACTTGATGATTTTGTGCGTAGCTATCATACTTGGTACATTCCATGTACTAACGCATACTTTTGTCTACAGTGTCTCATAGTGTAAGTCTTGGCGATTCTTCTCATTTTCGCTCGTGGCTAGTGAGTACATAGAGACTTGAAGACTTGGTGAGTCCTCATATGTTCGAGGACATTGCCTTGTTATTCTTTTATGTTTCTTTACCTTTGGACTTGTATTGAGTTACGTCCAACCGTTCTTTCTATTCTTTGATAGATGACTTTGAGACTATGTTTGGACTTTCGCTATGTTTTGTAAACTCTTTGGATATAAAATTTGCCTTTTGAACCCTTATCTATTATTATCTTGTATGATGTGTGCTAAGTGGCTTGTATGGGGCCTTTCGGGGTCTTGTATGCCATTTCAAGTCTAGGGGGTACCTTAGGTTGTGACAAAATTGGTATTGAGAGCACAAGATTTTAAAAAGATCCTAGGAAGTCTCATAAGCCACGTCGAGTAGAGTCTTGTTCATGGGTGTGAAGCGCGCCACACTTATGAATGAGAGGCCATAAGATGTTTAGGAAAATCCACTTCTTTCATCATTCTAAAGTCGTACAATAGAGTTTAACTCTATATATCTCTCTCTCCTAATCCCTATCCGATGCTTTTCAGGATATGGCCACCCAAAGGGCATATGCTAGGAAGAATGCAAGAGAGAATGTGGAAAAAGAAGCTCCTCAAGAAGCTCCCCAAGTTTCGATCGATCCTTTGGCCGAGCAAGTGACTAATGCGGAGTTTAGGGCTGTTTTCAAATGTTGGCCCAAGCCATGACGGCTCAAGCCAATAGGGAGGCTGTGGCCCCCGTGAACCCAAATGTGGGTACGGTAGCATCTAGGGTGAGGGACTTCACTAAGATGAACCCTCTAGAGTTTCATGTGTCTAAGATTGAAAAAGATCCTCAAAAGTTTATTGATGAGGTGTGTAAGGTGTTGATGATCATGAGAATAATGCCAGTGGAAAAGGCGGAGTTGGCCTCTTATCAACTTAAGGGTGTGGGTCAAGTGTGGTATGAGCAATGGAAGAGTGAGAGGGTGGTCGATGCGGGTCCTCTTGATTGGGAGAATTTTAAGGTTGTTTTCCTCGATAGGTTCTTTCCCCTTGAGATGAGGTAGGCAAAAGTACTCGAGTTCATCAACCTTCGTCAAAGAAACATGAGTGAGAAGGAGTATGCTTTTAAATTCACACAATTGTCTCGATATGCTCCCACTATGGTTGCCGATCCTAGGGCAAGAATGAGTAAGTTTGTTTTGGGTGTGTCCGAAATGGTGGTCAAGGAATGTCGTACCACCATGATTATTAATGACATGGACATTTCTTGTCTCATGGTGCATGCTCAACAAATAGAGGAGGAGAAACTTAAAGAAAGATCTAGGGAGGCAAAGAAGGGAAGGACCGGTGATAGAAATTTCTCTCATTCAAGGTCCGATGGGTATGGTCATCCTTACTTCCGACAAAGGTTTTCAGGTCAAGGTTCCTCCAATGCTCCTCCTAAGTTCAACAAAGAAAGGGTGTCTAACCCTAATCCTCAAGGAGGGAATGGTGGTGGACCCCTATTGCCTACTTGTGCTAAATATGGAAAGAAGCATGAGGGTAAATGCCTAGCTGGTTCTAATGCATGTTTTGGTTGTGGCAAGACGGATCATAAGATAAGGGATTGTCCCTAAGCGGCTAAGAATGAAGGAAATAACCATCAACAGGTTCAACCTTATCCTCCATCAGGTTATAGTGGAAATCAGAAGCAAAACCGATTCTATGCACTTCAGACTCGTCAAGAGCAAGAGGATTCTCCCGATGTGGTTAACTGTATGTTGAAAGTGTTACATCTTGATGTTTATGCTTTGCTTGACCCCAGTGCTACCTTGTTTTTTGTGACGCCATATGTGACTATGAGGTTTGATGTTCTTCCGGATGTGTTATTAGATCCTTTTTCAATCTCTACCCCGGTTGGTGATTCTATTATGGCTAAGAGGGTGTATAGAAATTGCCCCATCTCCTTACCCCATAGAGTCACTCATGTTGATCTAATAGAGCTTGATATGTTAGACTTTGATGTTATTCTTGGGATGGATTGGCTATATTCATGTTATGCTTCTATCGATTGTAGAACTCGAGTAGTCAAGTTTCAGATTCCAAATGAACCCATTATAGAGTGGAAAGGGGGAAATTATATGCTTAGGAAATAGTTTGTTTCATGCCTTAAAGCTAGAAAGATGATTTCTAAGGGTTGCATATATCACGTGGTTCGGGTTAAGGATATGGATTCAGAAACCCCTATCTTTGAGTCAGTCCCCGTTGTTAATGAGTTCCCGGAAGTGTTTCTCGATGATTTACCCAGTGTCCCTCCCAAAAGGGCAATAGACTTTGGTATTGACCTTCTCCCAGATACGCAAACTATCTCTATTCCTCCTTACCAAATGGCTCCGACAGAACTTAAGGAATTAAAGGAGCAATTGAAAGATTTGTTGGATAAGGGTTTTATCCGACCGAGTATCTCTCCATGGGGTGCTCCAGTTTTGTTTGTTCGAAAAAAGGATGGTTCACTTCGAATGTGTATTGATTATTTCTGGTGAGGGTATTGAGGTAGATCCGAAGAAGACCGAAGTAGTTAAGATTTGGCCTAGACCTCTATCCCCTTCGGATATTCGAAGCTTCTTGGGTTTGGCAAGTTATTATAGAAGGTTTGTTGAGGGGTTTTCTTCGATTGTCTATCCACTGACGGCTTTAACCCAAAAGAAGGCGAAGTTTGTATGGTCTAAAGCATGTGAGAAGAGCTTCCACGAGTTGAAAGATAGACTTACCTCCGCTCTGATATTGACTCTGCCAAAAGGATCTGATGGGTTTGTGGTTTATTGTGATGCCTCAAAGGTTGGGTTGGGATGTGTTCTTATGCAAAACGGGAGGGTGATTGTGTATGCTTCAAGGCAGCTCAAGATTCACGAAAAGAACTATCCTACCCATGATTTAGAACTAGCGGCGGTGGTATTTTCTTTAAAGATTTGGAGGCACTATTTATATGGTGTTCATGTGGATGTCTTTACCGATCACAAGAGTCTGCAATATGTGTTCAAACAAAAGGATCTAAATCTTCACCAAAGGAGGTGGCTTGATTTGTTAAAGGACTATGACATGAATGTCCTCTATCACCCCGGCAAGGCAAACGTGGTGGCGGATGCCCTTAGTCGGTTATCTATGGGAAGTGTTGGTCATATTGAAAATGATAAGAAGGAATTGGTGAGAAATGTACATAGACTGGCCCGGTTGGGTGTTTAGTTGATTGACTCCACTAATGGAGGGGCGGTTGTCCATAATGGATCAGAATTGCCCTTCGTGTCGGATCTGAAAGCAAAGAAAAGTCTTGATCCAATCTTGATGGAGTTGAAATAGGCGGTGCTTAAAAAGTCTGTAGAGGCTTTCTCCCAAGGGGGAGATGGTGTGCTTCGATATTAAGGTCGGTTGTGTGTTCCCGATGTCAATAGTTTGAGGGAGCAGATTTTATTAGACGCACATAATTCTCGATCTTCCATTCACCCGGGAGCCACCAAGATGTACCGTAATTTACGGGAAGTCTATTGGTGGAATGGGATGAAGAAGGACATTGCAGAATTTGTGGCTAAGAGTCCTAATTGTCAACAAGTGAAAGTTGAGCATCAAAAACCGAGAATTTTGTCCCAAGACATTAGTATTCAAACTTGGAATTGGGAATATTTGAATATGGACTTTATTGTTGGTTTACCATGCACCGGCAACAACATGACTCAATTGGGTGATCGTGGATCGTATGACAAAATCAGCCCATTTCATTCCCGTTAAGGTTTCTTATTCGGCTGAGGACTATGCTAAGTTGTACTTAAGGGAAATGGTTAGGCTTCATGGAGTGCCCCTATCCATTATATCTGATCGTGGTACATAATTCACTTCTCAATTTTGGAAGTCTTTCCAAAAGGGCCTTGGAACTCGTGTTAAGCTTAGCGTGGCCTTTCATCCTCAAATTGATGGGCAAGCGAAGCGTACTATTCAAACTTTGGAAGATATGTCAAGGGCTTGTGTAATTGACTTCAAGGGTAATTGGGATGATCATTTGCCTTTGATCAAGTTTTCTTATAATAATAGCTACCATTCGAGTATTGGCATGGCTCCATTTGAAGCTCTTTATGGTAGGAGGTGTAGATCTCCTATAGGTTGGTTTGAAGTTGGTAAAGTAGAATTGATAGGTCCCGAATTGGTGGATGAGGCTATGGAGAAATTTCGGCTTATTAGAGAAAGATTGAAAATGGCTCAAAGTCGACAAAAGTCCTATGTCGACGTTAGGAGAAGAGATCTAGAATTCGATGTTGATGATTGGGTTTGCTTGAAAATTTCACCCATGAAGGGTGTGATGAGGTTTGGAAAGAAAGGGAAGCTTAGTCCCCGTTACCTATATCAGATTTTGAGGCGTGTTGGCAAGGTTGCTTATGAACTTGACTTGCCGAATGATTTAGCGTCGATTCATCCCGTTTTCCATGTCTCCTTATTGAAGAAGTATGTTGGTGATCCGGCATCTATAGCACCATTAGAGAATCTTGGTATAAGGGACAGCCTTTCTTATGAAGAAGTTTCGGTTGAGATTTTAGACCGACAAGTTCAGAAATTGAGGAATAAAGAAGTTGCTTCTGCAAAGGTTCTTTGGAGGAATCAGTTAGTGGATGGTGCTACTTGGGAGGCCGAGGCCGATATGATGTCCCGTTATCCTCATCTTTTTCCCTCCATCCCTATTCTAGCTTGAGGTATTTAGTTCCTCATGGTTCACTCTTTTGGTCTCATGTGTCTTAGATATTCCCATGATTCCTCATTTATGCATGTTCATGAAAAGCTTAAAATTTTGAAAAAATGAGTTAACTTGATTGATTTCTTCATAACTATGTGCATTTTAGTATGAGTTGTATGTTTACTTGATGATATGATATTTTGAACATGCTTTAGTTTGGAGTTGATGTTTCCTCCTAGGATATGTGCATTTATATGATTGCATTCATGCTGGGTTGTTAGATTAAGTTCTTACTCTTCTTATGATGCCTTGATTCCCATTCGAGTATGAATTTTCCCAAGGGGGAGATATTGTAACACCTCAGATTCAAAAAGGAAAGAATTTCAAGCTTCCTAGAATTTCTAGTGCCAATACCAATGGAACCACCTACGGCCTGTGGACTGACATGTGGTCCGTAGGTCAGGCCCGTGGTTGGCTAGTCTAGGTTCCTTAAAAATTTTAAACCTCAGTACTTTTGTACGGAGCAGCAGGACTGATCATCGTCAATTGTACGGACCGTAGGTGTGTCTCGTAGAGGAGCCCCAGACTTAAAGAAATTTTAGGGTCGAATGTTGGGACCTACGGTCGTGGTGTACGGTTCGTAGAAGGACCCACGAGCTGTAGGTGGGGTCCCGTCGTTGGGGGTCTAAAGTTGATGGTCTCCGAACCAAATGACGTTCGACCAATAAGGTTCGTGGGTGGACCTACAGACCGTAGGTCGGGCCGTCGGTAAGGGTCTGACAGTTATTTTTTTAAAGGGCTTTTTGGTCTTTTCCCTAGGTGTTTAATTCCTAATCTAACTCGGTTTGGTCCTTAACCTAGACACTATATAAACCTTTTAAGCCTAATTCTACCCATTCCTAATCATTCCCAAAACTCTCCTCTCCCAAATAATTCTCTCTCTAGAAAAGCTTGAAGAAGAAGAAGGAAGAGCTAGGTTTTTCAAGCCAAGTTCCCCAATCCTCCATTGATTTCAATCTTTTGGCATCAAGGTATGATAGTTCTTCACCTATGGAGCCCTTTCCTCCATTGGGTTCCTAAATTCCTTAATTTTCAAGCTAGATTCCTTCAATTGAAATTAGAGTTTTCTTCTATCTTATGGGTTCTCTCAAATTATGGTCTAACTGATTTAATCATGTTTAATTATGCATGAATTGAGTTAAATTGCATGTTTCAAGTTGAATCCCCATGAACCCATGTGAATTTCATGATTTCTAGACTATGATCATGATATGAGGTTTTGAACTATGAAGGATGAATTGGGGAAATTGAATGATTTTAAGATGGATTTATGTGAGCTCATGCATGATTGATGATTTCTAAGCTATGATTTCACGATGAAGTTATGAATGATCAAAAGATGGTTTTTATGAATGTATGCATGTTCAATTATGAAATTTATGATGATTTAAGACTTGCTTTGAGATTTAATCATAATTGATGTTGTTGTTGAGTTGTGAAAGGATTTCTCACATATTACTCAAACCATGAATGTGAAAGGATTTTCTCACATAAAGGATTCATAATATGTTGAAAGGTTTTTTCAACTAAACTTGAATCAATGATTAAGGTGTTATTCTAATGAAGGGACAAGCGGTGATTACCCATATTCCCTAAAGGTAGACAAAAGGAGATTACTCATGTCTACTAATGATAAGATGAATTATGATTTATGATTAATCTGTGGGAACTATGCTTATCACCGAGTGGACAAGTGGTGATTACCCATGTCCCATAAGCTATGTGCCACCATAGGATTAGCTAGTGGATCCACTTAAGCTAGAAGTTATGGTTCTTACCTTGGCAAGTAAGGACACCTCTTTTCGGTGTGTGGTAGACACCGGATTCCATGTTATAGCTCACATGGTCTGTGTCGGTTAAGGCTCACTTCCCACAATAATTAACTTAAGTTGCTTATGAAGGTGTTTCAAGGTTTTAAAGATGATTAGCTTGCATTGACCCTGTTTTTATGACTTATGTTTTCTAACTCTTATATCATGTTTTAGCTTGGTCATTGCATGTAATGAAAATGTCCCCTTTCTAGCATGACTTTATGATTTTATGCATAGCTATTATACTTGGTACATTCCATGTACTAACGCATACTTTTGCCTACAGTGTCTCATAATGTAGGGCTTGGTGATTCTTCTCATTCCGCTCGTGGCTAGTGAGTACTTAGAGACTTGAAGACTTGGTGAGTCCTCATATGTTCGAGGACATTGCTTTTTTAGTCTTTTATGTTTCTTTACCTTTGGAATTGTATTGGGTTACGTCCTAACGTTCTTTCTATTCTTTGATAGATGGCATTGAGATTATGTTTGGACTTCCGCTATGTTTTGTGTACTCTTTGGATATAAAATTTGCCTTTTGAACCCTTATCTATTATTATCTTGTATGATGTATGCTAAGTGGCTTGTATGGGGCCTTTCGGGGTCTTGTACGCCATGTCACGTCTAGGGGGTACCTTAGGTCGTGACATGATGAGATACACAACTTGCAAGGAAGTCAACTACACAACTCACAGGGAAGATTGATTTACTAGAATCAATCAACAGATCACTACAGAAGTCAAAAAGGAAAAAAAAGATCAATCTGGAGGGAATCAAGCAATCAGAAATCAAGAGTCAGAATCAACAAAAAAGGAAAGAATCACAGTTTCAGGGATAAAGAGAAAATCAAGTAAATCGGATACACAAATATACAGAGAGAAGATTATAGAGATCCACTCAATCGCGCCTACAATTCTTTTGTGTAAAAGAGGTCATTACACTTTTTACAAAGCAGAGACTAATCTCTAGGATCAAAAAAGGAAAAAGATCACATGAACGTATATGATTTGGACGTGTATACTAAATCAAGGAAACATTACAAATCCTTGATTGAATTAAATAGCCTTGGGTTTTCCTATTTGAAATAACGACTATCTTTCAAACGATGTATTTAAAAAGCCAGCTCTACCAACCTAGTTTAATTATGCACTTCACTTAAACTTGTACTCTTGCTCTCTTTCACCTTACATAAAGATTTGTATTCATTCTAATTTACAATTGCAAAAGAAAAGAGAAAGAAAGATCTTTAGTGTAGGTTATACAGGTAGAGGTTGTGTCAAGATAGAGAATCTGATTTGCACATCATGTAGTGTTGACACCCAATTTTGACCTTCCATGATATGAATTAGTTTTCGAGCTTCTTAATTTCAAACGATTTAAAATAATTAGTTTTATAAAAATTCAAAGTATATTTTTTCTTTCTCAAGTTTTGAAGTGTTTCTAGTCATTTTATAATGGTTTAAATAATAAATAGATTTTTATATAATTTTGTATATAATTAGTATATTATATAAATATTTGAAAATCATCTCAAAAACATTGTATATTTTAATTAATTTTTTATTAATTTAGTTTAGTTTAAGTTATAATTATAATTTTATAATTAAGATTATTATTTTATTTCATTAAGATTAAGAAGCTTGTCAATTAATTAATATTAATGCATCTTTATTTAAAATTTAGCCGGATTTGCAAATTGAACTCGATTTGGCTAAATCATAAACTCCAATCGGGTATAGTTGCAATCCATGTGGCCATCCCCTAATTCAAAACCTAACCCCTTTGATTGCAATTTTAAACATTTGTGTCCTCACCCCAAACCCACTTTCTTAATATCAATTTGGGTCATTTTCTAACAATTTTTAGTGGCCCAAGTTTAGTACCCACCAACTCAATTCATTCAACAATTCAGCCAGCCCATTCCTTTCACCCAATTTTTGGGCCAACTCCAATCCAGACCTGACCCAGCACATCTCTCATTCAATACAACATCAGCAATACACAGCAACATCCACAGCAGTTTTCAAACGTTCAATACAACAGCAATATCAACAGCGTGAACACGAAATCCCAGCGACAATACACAGCGACCAAATGACGTCAAATCCAAATCCAGAAGACCCAGAGCGTTAACACACGGCAGCAGTTCAATACGTAGAAAGCAAACGGCAGAATTCACGTCAACACAAGAGACCAAATGATTTCGATTCACGAAGACAAACAGCGTGAGACGCGTTTGTCTTCTTCTTCAACGTTCCTCGACAATCCGTACCTTCTAAAATTCACAGAAAGCAACGGCGAAGAACAGAATTTCGTGGTTTTCCCAGAATCACGCTTCAATAGCACTGCAATATAGCTCAAAGCAGTCTGAAGTTTGTCCTTGTGGCCATAGGATTGAGCCACGTCGAACTCGAGTACGCTCGAATTTATCCAAGCCATCCTCTTTGCCTCCATAGCTGTTTGAATTGGTGGAATTTGGAATCAAATTGGGATATTCTCGTCCTTGAGGTGAATTTCAAATTTGGAATTGAATTGGAATTCCAAATTTGCCCCAAACCTTATCCGATTTTTGGCCCGTTTTCCTTCTCAATCGAACCCTAATCGTCCCCCTATATAAACCCTTGCTTGTTCACTGTTTAGGGGTTGGAATTTCTTGGTTGGGGGGTTTTGGATAGTCCATTAGCTAAAGAGTTCTTCCCTTTGATATACATATATAATTTCCGAATTCAAAACTCCAAAAGGTCACTGTCCAGTTACTTTCTGCTTGGATTTCTTGGTTTGCTGATTGGGTATTCGTTTGTGTGTTAGAAAATCATGGAAGGTCGCACCTGTTCGTTGTTGTCCCACTTCCTGCTCGACAAGAGGTAAAATCCTTCCTCCTTTATGATGCCTTTCTCCTTCTTCTGTTTCTGAATATTATTTGAATATGTTTGGAGTGTTTCCTTGTTTGCTCGAGCATGTAGCTGCTGTTTGGTGTTTGATTTCCTATTTTCTTACATGTTTCATACATCTGGTCTAAAATGATTTCGAGATCAGGTCGTACGAGTAATGATAGGCTGTCGTTTTGGCATTCATATTAGTTAAATGATTACCTCTTTCGGTTGATAGCAAGCAGTTGTTTACGGGTAAAGGTGTGTTCAAGATCTTTGAGTGTTTATCTATTTTCTTGCCCTTAATGTCGAGTTCTATTCATAATAAGGTGATGAGCAGTGGGTTTATTATTCCTTATATCATTCTCTGTGGCGTATCCTTGTTTCTTGCTTAGGATTTTCGATTTCAAAACATACCTTAATTTAAGACTGTTTTCAAATCTCATTTTTTTGGTTAAATTTTGGCTTGCCTTTTCTCTATCCATCTAGCTTCATATCTCTTGGTGTTTGGTCAAGTCTGATTGTGGGTGTCTGCTTTTTGGAGTCTTTATCTATTTAGAGTTGTCTTGTACCTATTACAAGTTCTTCTCCTTGTCGAAAACATGTTGTAGTTGTATACAGTTGGCATGTGTTCATCTCTAGCTGACTTTGTCTCATATTTGAAATTCATAATTTGATTTTGAAATTTGTTTACCTTCAATTTGTGCTCGTTTTTTTGTTGTATTGCTTTCCAGTTCAACCTTAAATGGTTCATTCTTTCGGCCTTTTTTCTGATAGCTTGAAACAATAGCCTTTGATTCTACTAATTGTATTGTTGTTTTGCTGTTACATTACTGACCTGAATGCATTAAGCCTCCGTATTGTTTAGGTTCTCTGTTGTGAAGTTTTAAACTCATGTTCGTATATTTGTTAAATTTTGCCTAAGGATATTGGTTCAGTGTGGTATCAATTGTGATTAAGGAGCTAAAGCTGAGTTACTTGTCTCATATTGTTGAAAGTGTTAGTCTAATTTTCAATAAGTTTACAGAATTGGTTAGGTATCAAAATATTGGCTCTTTCATACATTTAATGTCATTTCTTGTCAGAATGCTAAAGTCCTTTCCTCTGTCTCTTTTTTGATTACTTCAAATTATAACATGAACTTGTGAATGTTTATTATTAGCAGTAGCATGAATTGTTGATAATTTCATATTTCACAATAGTTTGAATTGATTCTTACATGTCTCCTTTGTGTTGATTGTGATCCTGCTTCGAGTCCAAATGGACTCCTCTCTCCATCGCATTTCGAGAGGGCCATGAAGGCCCAATTTTTTCTTTTCTCTAGTCGGCCCCATTGCAAAATATAGAGGCTGATGAACAAGTCATCGAAAATAGGCGTACAGGGATGGAGCAGATTTTGACCTTGAGAGGGTCCAAATTTGGATTGTATACGTGAGTATACACTAATATACAGGGTCAAATGCTGAAATACAGGTTGCAGGAGTTAAAGAGGGTTGTATACATCTTAAATACAACCCAATATACAGGAAATTGGGCCAATATACAACCTATATACATGAGTATACAATCAGTGTATACACAGCATAGTCCAAGCGAAAATGGGCCCAAAAGCCCCAAGTTCAGCAGCCCCTTTTCTTTTGTTATTTGGGCCAAAAGCCCATATTTTTGTGTATTTATTGTTAGTGTTAGGACAAGTATATTGGACCAAAGGTCCACTTATTTCAATAGTTATTATTAGTTTAAGACAGGTACAAGTGGGCCAAAGGCCCAAATCAGATTTAGGCCCAAGTACTGGCCCAGGCGGACAGGATCCAGACTTGGGCCCAAAATTCATTCTTTCCTTATTTATTGTTTATATTTAATTATTAATTGTTTATGTGATAATCAATTGTAAGGTTGCCTAATTAAAAATTCCCAAAGAGTAACCATTTTGCATTAGTTATTTATGAAACCTGATTTTAAAAGATAAATAAGTAATGTTCGAATCTTGAAATTGATGTTCAAATATTTAAGTTTTACTTTACTGAGTCTTATTTGGAATAAAAAGCATCTTTTTTCCTAAAATTAGTTTAAGTGTGAAAATTTGTAAAAATGCCTAGTTTTCTTTAAGTTAGCCAAATATTTTCAAGTTGTCGGTCAACCGCAAGTTAGCGGGCATATCGAGTGCCTAACACCTTCTCGATATGTACGTTGAACCCTAGAACACCTTTGGTTATTTCAAATTGATTTTCTGTTTTAAATCGTTTTGAAATGGAATTTTCTTGATTTTTCTTTAAAAATTAAGTGGCGACTCTTTTAAATAACTTTAGTAGCTAAAACAGAATGGCGACTCTGTTGGGGATTTTGAAGTGGTTCTAGCATTAAAATTTGATTTATTTGGCTAAATTGTTAATTGCTTTATTTGTTTAAATTCTTGTAAATTTTAAACTGTCATTGCATGCATAGCATCTATTCCGCCATTCGGTATTTTTTCTTTTTTACTTAAAGGGCGATTCTGCTGGCCGTAGTCGTTCGTTATCCAAAACTTTTTATCGGGGTACCATGACTAATGTAGTTGGCCACTAGATGGTCAACGGTCGTTAAATTCCCCAGCCCAAGTTGTCCACTTGGGTCACCGGTTCACTTCAAATAAAGCCCACTCTTAGTCAACTAGCGTAGAGCGAAGCCAAATCCTTTTTTTAGTGTATTTGCCTAAGACGACCCAACACCCAAGGCGTGTTGGGCCCATTAGAAAGACCACCTTGAGTCCGATGTATGTGCCGTTTGACTACTTGTTGTGCCTTTGGGTGGAGGGATTTTTCTAATCTTTGGTGTTCATTTTTGTAGATGGCTGGAAGTTTTCTGAGTTTCAACATGGTCCCCAAGACTCCGGACCTCCTTCGTGTGTGGTGGGATAACCTCAATGGGTATCAGAAAAGAGAAATTTCCATTCACTTGGGCCACCTACCTACGATAATGAACCTTCAAGTTCGGCCTGAGTTCATCGAAGTCATCACTCGGTTCTGGGATAGTGAAAGAATGGTCTTTCACTTTGGAGATATTGAAATAACACCAACCATAGAAGGGATTCAAGACTGTCTAGAAACCATTGGAATGCGCAATAACAGAAAGCAACATCTTGATCACCACATTCTATTACCGGACAAACCAACTAGTTTGGAAATGAGAGATATGTTATTGTTGGTAAATACGGATTGGTTAAATACCTCAAACATTCCACTTATAAATTTTTTCAAACGTTGGGGTCATGAAAATTATTTTGAGAGGTTTCCAAATGAGTTTCACAATCATACTACTTGGCGTCAAACTCAAATCTTAGCATTCTTTATTTGCCTTTTGGGAACTATGGTGTTTCCTCAGGATAAGAATGATGAAATAGATTCTCGAGTCGTTATGACTACCCATGCTATTTTCTATGGAATCGGTAAAAAAGGACAAGAGAAGAAGCATTTTACTCTGGCTCCGATCATTTTAGCTGACATCTACCGATCCTTGGGTTTGTGTAAAAATGGATATGACTTTTTTCAAGGATGTAACATTTTGCTTCAGTAGTGGATGTCCAAACACCTGGTCAAAATAGAAGAACCCGAAAAATAGGAGTTGGCCAAGCAAGAAGGGTTGAATGACCTTGACAACCACGAGTTCGATCTAAGCATCCAAAGCTTTAAGATGCAGAGGACAAGAAAAGCATGGGCTCAAGTCCTTTATGATGTAAGGGAAGACAACATTCAATAGATGTCAATTCGATACCTTCATGTCCAAGAAAATAGCAATTCGAGGATCCCATTATCCTTTTCTGATCCTTGCGGGTACTAGAGGGATTCGACCATAAAACCCTAGTAGGGTAATGCGTCAGTTTGGTAGAAAACAAATCATACCTATGAAAAAGGACACTAACATGTATGTCATTGATTACAACGGGTGTGATAAGCTGCCTCAAGCTAAAGAGATCCTCAAAGAGTGGGTCGGGCATGTCAACCTAAAAGAAAGTATAGCTACAAATAGGTATGCAGCTGGATATGAAGAGGGGTACAAGGAATGGCTAAAGCAGGACTTGCTTGGTACGCTTGTCCCGGGACCCTGCCAGGATCGTCAGATTGAGGATGTCCAAGCGAGACTTCAACTCCGGGCTTATCATTTTCGACAGCAATGGGATAAAAAAGAGCAAGAATTTCAATGCAGGGAACAAGAGTATCTATGTAGGGAACAAGAGTTCCAACAAAGGGAATACGAGAGCCAAAGAGCCTTGGCTTTCGTAACACAAGAGTTAAACAATTCTAGAGCTTGCCTGCTGCGTTTGGATTCGAACCTAGATAGCCAACTTGACACTCTCCGACATGTGCCAATGTCTGACAAAGCCATATTTGCCGAACCACACGAGGTAACCAGCAAGTACCTCATTCGAGAGGAAGTGGAGAAAACCAAAGGAGTGGCAGGACCTTCTACTTTTCAGTCGTCTATTTTGTCCCCTGCGTGGGATTGATTTCTATTGTACTTGCAAATTTTTCCCTTTCCCCAAAAGATGTATCCCCCTTTTCATGTTGCTTTGCAATAATTGCCGATTTATTTATGAAGTTTATTTTGGGGGGTGCAATATTTTGTTTTAAATGGCGCATTACATCCTTCAATTCGCTAGGCCTACCCTAGGCACAAAAGGGTCACATTTCTGTTTAGGATGCACAATAACTATTTATGTGTTATAACTGTTTATGTGATATGTTGCTTTGAATGAGGACATTTTTAGCCCACTCCTTTTCAAAAATTTCTAAAAATCCCGCAAATGTAAAAGGCAAGTCACTATCCAATGTTCGATCAAAATACTCTACGAGTCTTGAGTTTCTCAATCAAAATCAAACTCCATTACTAAATCCTAAACCTTACTCTATCCTCTTAGGAAAGGTTGACTTGCCGCTAAGATGGAACGAAGCCAAGATGTCAAAGACGAGCAGACTAAAGCAGGGTTGAGGTTGGAACTGCAACAACTCAAGCATGAGATTCAGGAAGCTAAGAAGAAGGCCAGAGAATTAGACTGTGCTACTACAATCGCGTTGGCTAAGAGCGTCGCGAGGGACATTGAGATTGACATGGTAAAAAGAAAACTGGCTATGATCGATGAAAATATAGCCAGAAATTTTAAGAGGATAGAGGACGAAAAACTCAAGACCAAGATGTTGCGTGAGGGATACCTTTTCACAGTGAAAAAGGTTAATATCATCATTCCTGAACACTTTAAGCCTGAAGCTGCTGAGAAAAAACCCAAAAGGGAAATTGAGGATGCGACCCTCACCCTTCAGGTGTAATTTCGGGACTATGACTTAGGTCCCAAGATCATTTCATGTGCCGCCATTTACCAGGCCCTCCGTGCCATGGGCACTCTGTATCCCGTTAAGAGATCCTCCTCTAGGGTTGAATCTGAAGACATGCACAAGAGGTGCGACTACCATCAAAATCAGAACGATCATACCACCGAAGAATGCATGGGATTGAAGATTGTGATCCGTGATCTGATTAGTAGTGGAAAGATCAACTATATGTGGGGACCTCACAATGTTCTCACTTTCGACAAATTGGAGCCCAGCATGCCGATCGCAGAAGACACTCTGATTTACCGTCACGACTTCACAGCTTTTGAGGAGTCATATCTGAGTATTTACCACAAGTTGGTTCAGTGTGGGATCTTGACCCCGCTCAAAAAGAAGGCAAGAATGACATTTGCTCTTGGACATAAGAATGCTGAAAATTGCCCTTATCATGACGTCAAAGATCACGACATTGAGAAATGTCTTGCATTCCATTATAATGTGGAATCGTTGATCAAGCAGGGAAAGATCCAGATCAAGTACCCTCTCCGTTACTTTTGAAGAGTCAAACAAGGAAGAAGTTAGAAAGATGGAAGAAGAAGCCTTAGAAAAGACGTAGTTTATGTTCTTAAGAGTTTTATTGTATGTTTTTCAGTTTCTTGCAATGAAGTTGTTAGTGAATCAAGAATCAAAATTATCCTTGTAAAAATCAAACTACGTAGGGCCTGATTTCTCCTTCATGAGATACGTAGGCAGCCTTTCAAGGCCCGGCCCCTATCTTTTACAACTTTCTTTTCCCCTTCTTTACAAGGAAATAGCGATTTCACGTTGAGGATGAGAACATCACCCGAGAGGATGCACAAGAAGACCTTAGCTCAACGCAAGTCAACCTTCCTGATTGAGTAGTCCCAAAATCAAATGAGCATATTTCTGCTTGTATTAAATTAGTTCCCTATACTCGTGGGTTAAGTTGTCCTCAAACAAAGCAACCCTTATGTGCTTATTTGTTCTCTATGTGATATTTGCATCCCGTATTATGAATTGAAACTAACAGATTTGCCTTTGAGCTATTTTTCTTTGACAGGTACTTAAAACTAGGGCTGTGTATCGATCGGTTCGGTTCGATTTTGAAGTTTATCTGTTTGACTTATTGGTTATCGGTTTGTAGAGATGCTAAACCGTTAAAGAACCATTAAGATATTGACTTATCAGTTATTGGTTTATCGGTTATTGATCGTTATCGGTTTAACCGTTAAGATTTGACACAAAAAAAGTCATTAAAAATCACTTAGAAACAAGGTGACAAACCAAATGAACCATGCACATGAGTTCACAAATAACATCTTGCTAAAAAGCAAACACTTTTACATTGTAGAATACCCAAGAGTTTGAGATAACCAAAAATAAAAGTAGGAAATTAAACTCTTAGTCAAGGACTTTATATACAAAATGATAAAAATATATTTATTTAATTTACTATCGGGTTATCGGTTAATCTGTTAAGAAAAAACCTCAAACCGTTAAAAACCGATAACCCGATAACAAAAAAAATCAAAACAGTTATCAAAACTGCTAAACCAACAACCCATTACTGATAAACCAATAACTTTTTTTCAGTTCGAGTTATCGGTTTCGATTCGGTATTGAACAGCCCTGCTTAAAACTAATTTGTGTTGATAAAGCACTCTTACTTTACGATATCCAAAGCTCCTAAAAATTCCTTCCCTAACCAAAGTCTACTAAGAGGAAAAGTGATAATGGTCGACAACAGTGAAGATATGGGCCTGACTGAAGTTCCTATAGCTCAGCCCTCTGCCGCTGAGCAAAATGAGTTAATTGCACAACTGATGCAGCAAATTGTCGAAATTAAGGTTGAGCTCTAGAAAAAGCAGGATTTACCGACTCCGATTGTCGCTGTCAATGCTCCAGGAGATGGAAGGCCTCCACTCTACTTTCCTCCTTCGAATTTAAATGCAGAACATGTCGTGAATGATCCACCCCCTAAACCTACTTAAAATCCTCCCACCATTGATTTAACCACCCCCAATCCTCATCATGCCACCACTTCATATCTAGTACCACCTCCTCTTCAAAATACTAACCCTCAAACCTTCCCGCCCCCTCAGAACCAAAATACAAACAATCCCTCAGAATTTCCCCCTTTCTCAAAACCAGAATACCAACCCCAAGCATTCCCTCTGATGTACCAAGCCTCCAAACACTCAAAATCCCTCTACTGCTCAACCCTTACCTCAACAGCCCACTTTTCAAATTCCAATCCGTAATGAACCCCATCTGCATTATGGCAATGGTTTTGAGCTCGATCATTATGAAGAGAAGGAAAGGGAGTGGAAGGCCAAGGAAGATATGGTCAGACAGAATATGTAAGAAGAGATCGTAAAGACAATGAAAGAATTGCACTATGTCCCAAAGTTCGCTGGAC
This sequence comes from Solanum appendiculatum, assembly GCA_018342035.1. Classification (NCBI taxonomy): domain Eukaryota; kingdom Viridiplantae; phylum Streptophyta; class Magnoliopsida; order Solanales; family Solanaceae; genus Solanum; species Solanum appendiculatum. The sequence continues at coordinate 21,892 of JAGDQO010001372.1, read as the reverse complement.
TGACAATGAAGATTTATGTATCCATCCAAATTTGGATCTCCCAGAAGGGTTCAAGGTGCCGAAGTTTGACACCTTTGGCGGAATGGGGAATCCTTTAGCTCATCAAAGAGCTTCCTGTGACCAACTCGTAGGAGTTGGAAGGAATGAGCCTTCTTGATGCGGCTCTTTAGCCGTAGTTTGAGTGGAGAGGCGCTGGAATAGTTCACCTCCCAAGAGATGAAACAATGGTCTAGTTGGAATGCACTAGCTAAGGACTTTGTTGAACGATTCGCCTACAATGCAGAGATCGTTCCTGATCGGTATTCTCTAGAGAAGGTCAAGCAAAAATCAAATGAAAGTTATCGTGAGTATGCATAGTGATGGAGGAAAGAAGCAGCCAGGGTTCGACCTCCCATGTCAGAGAAAGATATTATTGAAGTATTTGTGCATATCCAAGAGCCGGAGTATTACGATCGAATAATGCTGCTCATTGGTGCAAAATTCACCGAGATAGTCAAGGTAGGTGAGACCATCGAAGATGGACAAAAGACCGAGAAGATCGCCCGTGTTGCAACCTCGGCCAGATCTTCTACATTGTTAAAGAAGAAAACAGAAGAAGTATCATATGTTTCCTATACACCTGGGGGGAAGAAAACATGTAAGAAAATCTTCGCTTTATGGAGGCCACCCCCAAAATCCTCAAAATGTGAATCCGATCCGTTATGATCAATTTGGTCACCATACTCCGCCTCCCCGTTACCAAAATACCCCTCTCAGTTTCCAAACTCCCCTCCAAGCTACCAAACTCCTCCACATTTTTATTAAATCCCCCTCCCCCACACTATCAAAATGCTCCCCCGGCCTTTCAATCTCCATCCTTCAATTGTTCTAATATCCAACAAAATTACCAAGCTCCTCCGCCCATATATCAAGCTCCACCTCCATATTACCAAAACACCCCTCCAAACTACCAAGCTCCACAACCAAATTTCAAAACCCAGTCATATCCAAGGTATCAAGCACCTACACCGCCTCACCAAAATGCCCAGAATTACCTATAGGTGCCCCCACCTTCACAAAATAATTATGATGCCCCCCATCCTCACATTAAAAAGAAATCGGCTAGAACTTTCAATCCTCTCATCGAGACTCGGACCATGTTGTTCGAACGTTTGAATGCTGCTGGCATAATTCATCCGGTGGAACCTAAACCTATCGACACGAGCTCTAGATTTTATAGAGCTGATCGGACATGTGCGTATCATTCTAATAGTGTCGGGCATGATACTGAGAACTGTATCTACCTGAAGCACAAGATCTAGGACTTGATCGATCAAAAGGTTGTCACCCTTCAAACTGATGCACCTAACGTCAATAGCAATCCTTTGCCAAATCATGTAGGCGTCACTATCAATATGATAGAGATAGAAGATGAGTGGTGTGAAACCAAGGCGATAGTCCCGGCCAATCCTGATGACCTTGAGAATGCCGTGGCTTAACTGTGCATAAAGGAGAAGCAGGAATTCATGATTTTGACACCCCAAAAGGCTGTTGCTTTGGTGCCAAGGGAAATCCCTACACAAGAAAAGTTCGTGATTGAAACTGCTGCCACTCAGGGCATAACTAGATCTGGTAGATGATACACGCTGGAAGAATTAGCCCAGGGATGGCACAAGAAGGATCAACAGAAGAGGCCAATTAGCGAGGCTGAAGCAGAAGAATTTTGGCGGAAGATGCAGCCAAAAGACTACTCCATTGTGAAGCATTTGGAGAAGACGCCGACTCAAATCTCTGTATGGGCCTGGTTGATGAGTTCACAATCACACAGACAAGCCCTGATAAAGGCTTTAGACGACACTTATGTGCCCGTGGGTACAAACAGTGATAATTTGGCGGCTATGATAAGCCAAGTCATTCGCGGGCATCGCATCAGCTTTTGCGAGGAAGAGCTACCGTTTGAGGGTGCAATGCATAACAAAGCTCTGCATGCTACTATAGAGTGTCGAAACAAGATGATAAATCGTGTTTTGACTGATGACGGGTCTGGTTCGAATATTTGTCCATTGTCAACCCTCAAACAGTTGAATTTTGACTTGGGGAAGATTCACCATAACCAAGTCAATGTGAGGGCTTTTGACGGAGGACAAAGAAACATACTTGGAACGGTGAACTTTGGAATTTAGGTAGGCCCTGCGGAGTTTAGTGTTGAATTCCAAGTGATGGACATCAACACCAGTTACAACGAGCTATTGGGGAGACCATGGATTCATATGGCTGGGGTCGTGCCTTCTACTCTCCATCAATTGATGAAATTTATATGGAATGATCACGAGTTGGTCATTTATGGCGAAGGGAGTCATTCAGGCGGATACGCTCTGATTGTCGATAAGGTCGCCCGAGGTTCTGATTTCTACACGGTGGAGATAGTGAATGCTACCGGTGAAGATTTGGCTCCGCAGCCTCTTATGCCATCTGTCTTCAAGATGATAGCCAATGTCATGCTCAGAAATGGTTTCAAGCTAGGCTTCGAATTGGGGAAATACTCTCAAGGAATCGTCGAGCTTATTCAGATTCCCAGCAAAGGATCAAAGTTTGGTTTAGGATATGTCCCAGTGGAAGATGACGATGCAGAGATGGTGAACAAGAATGTTGATTGGGCATTGGCCAGGCCAATACCTCACTTGTATCAATCTTTTCCAGTGCGACAGTATGCTAATGATGACGGTCTTGGGGAAGAAATCTGGGATCTTTTTGAAGAAGTTGATGCTATCATTGACGAGACGACCGAGACATCAGGCATTCAGGATGCTGAGCCGGAGGAGCAAGCGCCTAAGTGGACTTCCACTCCGCTCATGATTTCCCGCTCGTCTTGGTAGAAAGACAAATTTTTATTTTTTCTTAAAAAATCGGTGGTAGTCCGGATGAGGCCCGAGACCCACCCTTTATGCAGTTTTACATAATCAAGTCTTTAATTTCCCTCGTGATGTTTAAAAAAGGCAAATTGACCCTTGGTCATTGTCAAAGTTTGTACCCCCTTTTGATTTCAATAAAAGCCTCCCTTATCGTAAAATTTTTCTTACTTCATACTTATTTATTTATGTTTTTATTTATCTAACTGTGCTTGTTTATGATTTCAGTAAAAATATTTTAAAACCTGCCAACATTATGTCATGTCATGAGCTGAATGAACAAAATGAAGCAGATGATGATGATGAGTACGAGGACCAAGATGAGGAACTGAGCATGTTGCCGAGGAGTTTAGACAGTTTGAGAACCAACATAAGCCAAACCTGGAGAAAACTGAGACTGTAAACCTAGGAGATGAAGAATGTGTCAAGGAAGTGAGAATCAGTGTCCATTTGACTGAAGCTTAAAGAAGAGACCTTATTCGTCTGCTTAGAGAATACATCGACATATTTGCTTGGTCTTATAGGGATATGTCAGGGCTAAGTACGAACATTGTCTCTCACAAATTGCCGATCAATTCAGATTTCGGTCCAGTGAAACAGAAAACCCAAAAGTTCAAGCCGGAGTTGAGTCTGAAAATCAAGGAGGAGATTACCAAGCAAATTGAGTCCAAAGTTGTAGAAGTGACGCAATATCTAACTTGGTTAGAAAACATTGTCCCAGTAGTTAAAAAGGACGGAAAGATCAGATTTTGTGTTGATTATAAAGATCTCAACAAAGATAGCCCAAAAGACAACTTTCCATTGCCAAACATCCACATTCTCATTGATAATTATTCCAAGCATGAGATGCAATTGTTCATGGATTGTTTTGCGGGTTATCACCAGATTCTAATGGATGAAAAAGATGCAGAAAAGATAGTTTTCATCACGCCTTGGGGCGTGTATCATTACCGAGTGATGCCCTTTGGCCTCAAGAATGTCGGTGCTACTTACATGAGGGCTATGACAACCATTTTTCATGATATGATCCACAAAGAGATCGAGGTGATGTGGATGATGTCATTATCAAGTCCTGTGAGAGTTCAGATTATTTGACTCACTTGAGAAAGTTCTTTGATCGCCTACGCTGGTATAATTTGAAACTCAATCCCGCCAAATGTGCTTTTGGAGGGCTAGCCGGCAAATTGTTGGGATTTGTAGTTAGCAGAAAAGGGATTGAGCTTGATCCTTCTAAGATCAAGGCAATTCAAGAGTTACCTCCTCCGAGGACCAAGAAAGAAGTGATGAGCTTCCTGGGAAGGTTGAACTACATTAGTCGGTTCATAGCTCAATCCACAAATATCTGTGAGCCCATCTTTAAGCTGTTGAAAAAAGATGCATTGACTAAATGGACTGGAAAATGTCAAACTGCTTTCGACGCCATCAAGAGTGACCTGTCCAATCCACCGGTGTTGGTTCCTCCCCGGGAAGGGAGTCCATTATTGCTACATTTGTCTGTTTCAGATAATGCATTCGGATGCGTACTTGCTCAACATGATGAAACCGGGAAGAAAGAACGAGACATCTACTATTTGAGCAAGAAGTTCACTCCATATGAGGCCCGCTACACTCTTTTGGAGAGAACTTGTTGTGCTTTAACTTGAATTGCTTAGAAGTTAAGACATTATTTGTCTTCATACACTACATACCTCATTTCTAGAATGGACCCATTGAGGTATATTTTTCAGAAGGCGATGCCAACAGGGAAGCTAGCTATATAGCAGATTCTTCTAAGTGAATTTGATATTGTGTATGTGACCCAAAAGGCGATAAAGGCACAAGCTTTAGCTGATCATCTCGCGGAAAATCCGGTTGATGAAGAGTATGAACCGCTCAAAACTTACTTCCCTAATGAAGAGGTAGCATTTGTGGGAGAAGACATTTCTGAACTATACCCTGATTGGAGAGTATTCTTTGATGGAGCGGCAAATCACCAAGGAAATAGTATCGGAGCTATTTTGGTATCAGAATCTGGACAACACTATCCTATGGCGGCTAAACTTCTATTCAATTACACAAACAACATGGCCGAATATGAAGCTTGTATTCTTGGTTTGAAGATGGAAATTGATATGAGTGTTCAAGAGTTATTGGTGATTGGAGATTCAGATTTGTTTATTCATCAAGTTCAAGGAGAATAGGCTGTAAAGAACCCAAGGATCACACCGTACGTGCAGTTGATACAAAAGTTGTGCAAAAGATTCCGCAAGATTGAATTCAGGCATACTCCCAGACGACAGAATGAGTTGGTCGATGCTCTTGCCACCATTGCCTCTATGATCAAACATCCAGATACAGCTTATATTAATTCTTTGGACATTGATGTGGAAGAACAACCTGTTCATTGTTTGCATGTCGAAGCTGAACCAGATGGATTGTCATGGTAACACAAAGAAGTATTTGGAAATTGGGACTTATCCTGAGAATGCAACATCCAATCAAAAGAAGGCAATTCACCGTAGGGCTAACAATTTCTCTCCAAGTGGGGAAATCCTTTATAAGAGGACTCCAGATTTGGGCCTTCTCAGATGTGTAGATGCTATTGAAGCTACGAAGCTTCTTGAACGGATACACGCTGAAGTTTGTGGTATTCATATGAACGGGCTCACCTTGGCGAAGAAGATCCTCCAAGCCGGTTACTTTTGGATGACTATGGAGCATGATTGTTGTAAGTTTGTGCAAAAGTGTCATAAATGTCAGTTTCACGGAGATTTGATTTGAATGCTGCCTCAGGAACTCCATTCTATCAGTTCACCTTGGTCATTCATTGCTTAGGGCGTGGATGTTATCAGTCCAATAGAGCCAGTCGCCTCTAATGGACATAGATTCATTTTGGTTGCTATTGACTAATTCACCAAGTGGGTCGAAGCCGCCTTGTATAAATTGGTGACCAAGAAAGCTGTGGCTGATTTTGTCCGCAACAACTTGATATGTAGGTTTGGAGTACCGAATTCCATCATTACTGATAATGGAACGAACCTCAACAGTCACTTGATGAAAGAAAGATGAGAGCAATTCAAGATTACTCACCGAAACTCAACCGCTTATCGTCCCTAAGTGAATGGAGCCGCAGAAGCCACCAACAAGAACATCAAGAGGATTTTGAGGGAAATGATTGACAATCATAGAGGGTGGCATGAGATGTTACCATATGCTTTGTTAGGTTATAGAATGATTGTTAGAACGCCAATTGGAGCAACTCTGTACTTGTTAGTATATGGAACAGAAGCAGTTATACCTGCCAAAGTTGAAATACCTTCATTGAGAATCATCCAAGAATCCGAGTTGAGTAACGCTGATTGGGTTCGTAAATGGATTGATCAATTGACATTGATTGATGAAAAGAGAATGGTTGTCGTTTGTCATGGTCTACTGTATCAACAGAGAATGATTCGCGCTTTCAACAAAAGAATAAGAGCCAGAATATTTCATATTGGTCAGTTGGTTCTCAAAACGCATTTTCCCTTATCAAGATGAATATAAAGGGAAATTTGCACCAAATTGGCAAGGACCATACATGGTTCGCAAAGTGCTATCGGGAGGTGCCCTATCCTATCAGAGATGGATGGCACAGAATGGCCTAGGCCGATCAATTCAGATGTTCTCAAAAGATATTATGTGTGAAGACTCAGTTTTTTTTCTGTCCTTTTCCTTGTAATTGTTTTGTTTGCTTGTAATCGTTCCTGTTTAGAATTTTATCCCTCTGTAATGAACTACGTTTGACCTGAATTCTCAAGAATGAGATACGTAGGTGGCCTATGTCGTCTTCGGTCACCCCTTTATCCATTTTTTATATTTCCCCTTTGTACTTGAACTACGTTCGACCTGAATTCTCAAGAATGAGATACGTAGGCAGCCTATGTTGGCCTCGATCATTTCCTTGTTTAAACTTCCTATTTCTAATAGTTCTCGAGAGGGGGAACTACGTTTGACCTGATTTCTACCCCAACGGGATATGTAGGCGCCACAACGGCTCGGTCATATTTCCCATAAGATTTCTATTTTTTCTTTACAATAGAAATTGGGACAAAATTTTTGAGAGGGACTCAAAAATTCTCAATAAGAAGTTTTCTCCAACAAGTCAAGACTGAAGATAGACTGAAGATACCTGGAAAATTGCAACTAGGACAAAATTTTTGAGAAGATCTCAAAAATTCCATGAATCGTCTATCGATGGTTCAGAATATGTTAAGACATTTAAATGGGACAGAAATTTTTGAGGATGACCTCAAAAATTTCATCAGATATCATTGGGGGTTTAAAAGCAACTTTGGATATTTCCAGGATGATCAGGAATTTGAAATCAACTTTAAGTGATCCCCAGCATTATCATAAGATCAGAAATCAACTTCAAAAGTCAGAGCTACAAGGATCTTCAGCATCTTTCAAACAAGTTATCAGATAAACTCAAAGCATCGAACCAAGGATGTTCATTCAAGCTTGACATGACATGACACTTGGCATTAGTCTTTTCAGATATTACTTTTTGAAAACCTATTTTTCTTAAAAACTTTTTCTATATGTCTCAAATATTTTACATAAAAATTTTTGTCTTATCTATCGAGAAGCCGGATATCGGAGCAATCAACCGGAGATAGCAAGACAAAGAGCAGATAGCAGGAGATATCAGCATAGATCGGTTCACTTAAAACTAACATTTTTCTGTGGATGCAGGAAACGTTTCAGTGCTTATGACACCAAAGAAAAAACTTGGGATGTGAGTAACATTATTTCGCTCAAATCCCCAGCAAGGCGAGATCCATAATACACATGCAGGTTTTGAAGATGGAGTAGATAAATACTTCAAAGAAAAACAACATTATCAAATTTTCCAGCATCTGGAAATATCTGGAGAATATTCATTTATATTGTATTGTCGAATGAGATGATACCACTACCCAGAGAGTCATTTATATTGTATCGTCGAATGAGATGATACCATTACCCAGAGGGTCATTTATATTGTATTGTCGAATGAGATGATACCACTACCCAGAGGGTCATTTATATTGTATCGTCGAATGAGATGATACCATTACCCAGAGGGTCATTTATATTGTATTGTCGAATGAGATGATACCACTACCCAGAGGGTCATTTATATCGTATCATCGAATGAGATGATACCACTACCCAGAGGGTCATTCATGCCATATCATATCATTGGCCCAGTGAGGCATTATCTTTATTTTGTGCCAAAAATTCATCTTCATTGCCCAGTGAGGCATCATCATATATATTACCATTTCCCAATGAGGCATCATCTTCACTGCCCAGTGAGGCCTCGCTTCTATTTCATCGCAAGAAAATCATCTTCATTGCCCAGTGAGGTCTCGTGTCTGTTTCATTGCAAGGAAATCATCTTCATTGCCCAGTGAGGCCTCGTGCTATTTCATTGCAAGGAAATCATCTTCATTGCCCAGTGAGGCCTCGTTTCCATCTCATCGCAAAGAAATCATCGCCATTGCCCCAGTGAGGCACCATCTCTATCTCATTTCAAGAAGATCATCTCCATCTTCACGGCCCAGTAAGGCATCATCTTTATTATCGTTGCCCAGTGAGAGAGTAGGACATTGTAAAATTATATTGCAACATTAGACATAAGCTTTATTTGCTCTAAGTCTAACTGAAAGAAGCTGACGTAGAGTATCCAAAGAGAGCAACTAAGTGTCCACATGGTAAAATACACTATCTCTCCATTTGAATTACATTTTATACTAATGAGTTTTATCTCAGTCTTTGTCGAGAGCATCCGAGAGGATGAATTCTCAAACAAACCACAGGTGCGGACGACATCAAAAAGGATGCAGCACAACGTGGAACCTTCTCTTAGCAGCGAATTGGGACATAGTCCAAAGAGGAATATCAAACTCGTAGGACCCGAGCTGAGGAGCGACTTCCACCACAATCAAACCACACCCCTATCAGAAGGCATGTGTGTTTCTCGTTGAGTTTTTCGATTTCAGTTTCGCATCCGGAAGATTTTGGCTTTCACCAGAGGCAACCTTCCAATCCGAGTGACAATGCTCCAAGAGCTTTGAAAATTATGTCCGTGTAAGTTCTTACTTATGGATGTGAAGAGCTCCACATTCATGACTAAGAAGTTGCAAGCCTCTTTTTCATACTCGATTCTTTTGTTACTCTCCCAGAACCAAAGGTTATCTTGCATAATAGATTTCCTTTTCAACCGATTGAGTCGAACTACAAACAGTCTGATTCCCTGAGTTATGGGATATGTAGGAGAGATTAATGTTGAAAACTCGGTTGTATTCCAACAATCTCTCTTAAATCTTAATCCCGAGCATTCTGATTTCTTCATAGTCCGATATCGAGAGAGCTTTCAAATTCTTTCGTAATCGCGTGTCAAATCAAGCGTATTGAACTACAAGTGGCCTGAATTCTCATATAGCCTGAGCTATGTAGGAAACCCGATTCCGGGGTTCGGCAATAATTCCTAAAGTCCGTACCAAAATCCCGTTCAGAAAGATGAAGATGTGGTTGGTCAAAATTGGATTTTTCAATTTCATTTGCCTCGAATTTCTTGCATCAATCCAAGTCAAACGAGGGACAGTTGTTGTCACCCAATTTTGACCCTCCACGATATGAATTAGTTTTCGAGCTTCTTAATTTCAAACGATTTAAAATAATTAGTTTTATAAAAATTCAAAGTATTTTTTTTCTTTCTCAAGTTTTGAAGTGTTTCTAGTCATTTTATAATGGTTTAAATAATAAATAGATTTTTATATAATAAGTATATTATATAAATATTTGAAAATCATCTCAAAAACATTATATATTTTGATTAAATTTTTATTAATTTAGTTTAGTTTAAGTTATAATTATAATTTTATAATTCGGATTATTATTTTATTTCGTTAAGATTAAGAAGCTTGTCAATTAATTAATATTAATTCATCTTTATTTAAAATTTAGCCGGATTTGCAAATTGAACTCGATTTGGCTAAATCCAAAACTCCAATCGGCTACAGTTGCAATCCATGTGCTCATCCCCTAATTCAAAACCTAACCCCTTTTATTGCAATTTTAAACATTTGTTTCCTCACCCCAAACCCACTTTGTTAATATCAATTTGGCCCTTTTTCTAACAATTTTTAGTGGCAATTCAACAATTCAGCCAGCCCATTCCTTTCACCCAATTTTCGACCCAACTCCAATCCAGACCCGACCCAGCCCATCTCTCATTCAATACAACATCAGCAATACACATCAACGTTCACAGCAGCTATCAAACGTTAAATATAACAGCAATATCAACGGCGTAAACACGGAAATCCCAGCGACAATACACAGCGACCAAACAACGTCAAATCCAAACCCAGAAGACCCAGAGCGTTAACATACGGCAGCAGTTCAACACACAGAAAGCAAACGGTAGAATTCACGTCAACACACAGGAGCAGACGATTTCGATTCACGGAGACAAACAGCGTGAGACGTGTTTGTCTTCTTCTTCAATGTTCCTCGACAATCCGTACCTTCTAAAATTCATAGAAAGCAACGGCGAAGAACAGCCTTTCGTGGTCTTCCCAGAATCACGCCTCAATAGCACTGCAATACAGCTCAAAGCAGTCTGAATTTTGTCCTTGTGGCCATAGGATTGAGCCACATCGAACTCGAGTACGCTCGAATTCATCCAAGCCGTCGTCCTTGCCTCCATAGCTGTTTGAATTGGTGGAATTTGGAATCAAATTGGGATATTCTCGTTCTTGAGGTGAATTTCGAATTTCGAATTGAATTGGAATTCCAGATTTGCCCCAAACCTTAGCCGATTTTCTGCCCATTTTCCCTCTCAACCGAACCCTAATCGTCCCCCTATATAAACCCCCGCTTGTTCACTATTTAGGGGTTGGAATTTCTTGGTTTGGGGTTTTGGATAGTCCATTAGCTAAAGAGTTCTTCCCTTTGATATACATATATAATTTCCGAATTCAAAACTCCAAAAGGTCACTGTCTAGTTACTTTCTGATTGGATTTCTTGGTTTGCTGTTTGGGTCTTCGTTTGTGTGTTAGAAAATTGTGGAAGGTCACACATGTTCGTTGCTATCCCAGTTCGTGCTCGACAAGAGGTAAAATTCTTCCTCCTTTCTGATGCCTTTCTCCTTCTTCTGTTTCTGAATATTATTCGAATGTGTTTGGAGTGTTTCCTTGTTTGCTCGAGCATGTAGCTGTCATTTGGTGTTTGATATCCTGTTTTCTTACATTTTCATACATCTGGTCTAAAATGATTTCGAGATCAGGTCGTACGAGTAATGTTAGCCTATCGTTTTTTGCATTCATACTAGTTAAATGATTACCTCTTTCGGTTGATAGCGAGCTGTTGTTTACTGGTAAAGGTGTGTTCAAGATCTTTGAGTGTTTATCTATTTTCTTGTCCCTAATGTCGAGTTCTGTTCATAATAAGGTGATGAGCAGTGTGTTTATTGTTCCTCATATCATTCTCAGTGGCGTATCCTTGTTTCTTTCTTAGGATTTTTTATTTTAAAACATACCTTAATTGAAAACTGTTTTCAAATCTCGTTTTTTTGGTTTGATTTTGGCTTGCCTTTTCTCTATCCATCTAGCTTCATATCTCTTGGTGTTTGGTCAAGTCTTATTGTGGGTGTGTGCTTTTTGGAGTCTTTATCTGTTTAGAGCTGTCTTGTACCTATTACAAGTTCTTCTCCTTGTCGAAAACATGTTGTATTTGTATATTGTTGGCATGTGTACATCTCTAGCTGACTTTGTCTGATATTTGAAATTCGTAATCTGATTTTGAAATTTGTTTAGCTTCAATTTGTGCTCGTTTTTTTTGTTGTATTGCTTTGCAGATCAGCCTTAAATGGTTCATTCTTTCGGCCTTTTGTTTTCCAATAGCTTGAAACAATAGCCTTTGATTCATCTAATTGTATTGTTTTTTTGTTGTTACATTGATGACCTGAATGCATTAAACCTCCGTATTGTTTAGATTCTCTGTTGTGAAGCTTTAAACTCATGTTCGTGTATTTGTTAAATTTTGCCTAAGGATATTGGTTCAGTGTGGTATCAATTGTGTTTAAGGAGCTAAAACTTAGTTACTTGTCTCATATTGTTGAAAGTGTTAGTCTAATTTTCAATAAGTTTACAGAATTAGTTAGGTATCAAAATATTTGCTCTTTCATACATTTAATGTCCTTTCTTATCAAAATGCTAAAGTCCTTTCCTCTATGTCTTTTTTGATTACTTCACATTATTATATGAACTTGTGAATGTTTATTATTAGCAGTAGCATGAATTGTTGATAATTTGATGTTTCACAATAGTTTGAATCGATTCTTACATGTCTCCTTTGTGTTGATTGTGAACCTGCTTCGAGTCCAAATGGACTCCTCTTCATCGCATTTCGAGAGAGCCATGAAGGCCCAATTTTTCATTTTCTCGAGTCGGCCCCACTGCAAAATATAGAGGCTGAGGAACAGGTCATCGAAAATAGGCGTACAGGGATGGAGCAGATTTTGAGCTTGAGAGGGTCCAAATTTGGATTGTATACGCAAGTATACACTGATATACATGGTCAAATGATTAAATACAGGTTCCAGGAGTTAAAGGGGGCAGTATACGTTTAATATACAGTCCAATATACAGGAAATTGGGCCAATATAAAGCCTGTATACATGAGTATACAATCAGTTTATACACAGCATAGTCCAAGCGAATATGGGCCCAAAAGCCCCAAGTTCAACAGCTCCTTTTCTTTTGTTATTTGGGCCAAAAGCCCATATTTTTGTGTATTTATTATTAGTGTTAGGACAGGTATATATGACCAAAGGCCCACTTATTTTAATAGTTATTATTAGTTTAAGATAGGTGCAAGTGGGTCAAAGGCCCAAATCAGATTTAGGCCCAAGTACTGGCCCAGGCGGACAGGATCCAGACTTGGGCCCAAAATTCATTCTTCCCTTATTTATTGTTTATATTTAATTATTACTTGTTTATGTGATAATCAATTGTAAGGTTGCCTAATTCAAAATTCCCAAAGGGTAACCATTTTGCATTAGTTATTTGTGAAACCTGATTTTAAAAGATAAATAAGTAATGTTCGAATCTTGAAATTGATGTTTAAATATTTATGTTTTTCTTTACTTAGTCTTATTTGGAATAAAAAGCATCTTTTTCCTAAAATTAGTTTTAGTGTGAAAATTTGGAAAAATGCCTAGTTTCTTTTAAGTTAGCCAAATATTTTCAAGTTGTCGGTCAACCGCAAGTTAGCAGGCATTTCGAGTGCCTAACACCTTCTCGAAATGTACATTGAACCCCCGAACTCCTTTGGTTATTTCAAATTGATTTTCTGTTTTAAATTGTTTTGAAATTGAGTTTTCTTGATTTTTCTTTAAAAATTAAGTGGCGACTCTTTTAAATAACTTTAGTAGCTAAAACATGTAGTTTCAAAGTTCCAAAATTGTGTACTACCAAGTTTCACAAAAGCTCTAAAGGAAACCCTTGTAACCCAAAGGGGATGGACTAGGCACCACATTGGTGATCTGAACCAGTATAATAACTTTGTCTCTCTTACTTTCATATCTTTACGCTATTCATTATTTGTGGTACTAATCTGCAGGTCAGTCGACTCCAATCTTCAAGCAGTCAACTTGGAAGAAATTTCAATTCAGCCTCCTCTTGACTTTTAGTTGCAACTCTCACACACACATGGCACGGGATTACACTGTTGAATACTAGATAACACGATCATAGTCATTCTTAAACTTTGATTATCACATTAATTTGGATTCAAGTGTGATCGCGTTTATAGATGACATTTTAATCTACTCCAAGAGTAAGAAGGAACTTACAGATCACCTTATAATTGCTCTGGGTATCTGGGGAAACAGAAGTTGTATGCGATACTTTCCAACTTTGAATTATGGTTGTCTTAGATTGCCTTCTTAGGGCATGTGGTCTCAAAAGATGGGGTAATGGTAGATCCCCGTAGTCAAAAATTGGGTCCGGCCTAGCTCTATGATAGAGGTTAGGAGTTTTGTGGGTCTTGCCAGCTACTATCGCAGGTTTGTTAAGAACTTTGCTTTGATTTCTACGCATCTGTCTAGATTGACCCAACATGAGGTGCCATTTCAGTGGTCTGACAAGTGTGAAGAGAGTTTTCAAAAACTTAAGACCATTTTGGCTACAATGCCTATTCCAACATTGCCTGTAGAGGGTAAGGATTTTATTATTATTGTGATGCTTCACATTCGGGTTTGGGTGTTGTGTTGATAAAGGACAGGAATGTCATAGCATATTCTTTCATGCAGTTAAAGGCTCATGAGAGGACCTATCCCACCCATGATTTAGAATTGGCAGCGGTAGTGTCTGCTCTCAAGATTTGGTGACATTATCTTTATAGGATAAAGTGTGAGGTGTTCACAAATCATTGTAGCATACAACATATGTTCACATAGAAAGATTTAAATCTGAGGTAGAGAAGATGGACTAAGTTTTTAAAGGATTATGAGGTGACCATTCAATACCATCCAGGTAGGCAAATGTGAAGGCACACGCATTGAGCCGAAAGATAGTTAGCGTGGGCCGTTTGGCTTGCTTGGTGTGCTGAAGTGACCCTTATCCAGAGAGATTCAGGTTCTATAGTCTAAATTCATGCAGTTGGGCATCTCAAAGAAGGGTGGGGTGTTAGCCAGTATTGAGTTTAAGCCCACATTTATTGAGGAGATCAAGATTAAGCAATTCGAAAATGAAAATTTGAACAAGCTCAAAAACAAGGCGGTGTCTGGGGAGGCTTAAGATGCCACTCTCTATGCACGTGGTGTGTTCAGTTTTAGAGGGATGATCTATGTTCCTCAGGTTGGTGATTTGATTCAGAGTGTGTTGGCAGAGTCTCATGGTTCACGATATTCGATTCATCCGATTGTAACAAAGATGTATCGTGATTTGAGGCGGCTTTATTAGTGACCTAGAATGAAGAAGGACATTGTTGAATACATATCCAAGTGTCAGAATTGTCAGTAGGTAAAGTATGAGCATCAAAGGCCTATAGGTTTGCTTCAGAGAATACCCATTATAGAGTTAAAATGGGAAAGGATAACCATGGATTTCATGGTAGGACTTCCTAAGACTTTGGGGAAATATGAAAAAAATTGGGTCATTGTTGACAGGTTAACTAAATCTGCCCATTTCATTCCGGTTAGAGTGGATTATCACTCTCAACAGTTGGCAAAGATTTATGTCTAGGAGATAGTAAGGTCTCACGGGGGTGCCCCTTTCTATCATTTCAGACCATGGCACTCAAGTTTACCTCTACGAATGGGGTAAGTTACATGAAGCATTGGAAACTCAACTCACTTTCAGTAAGCCTTTCATCTGCAGACTGATGGTCAATCGGAGAGCACGATTCAAGTATTGTAGGATATGTGGAGAGCATGTGTGATTGACTTTGGAGGTCACTGGGATCAATTTTTGCCTTTATGTAAGTTCTCCTACAACATGACAGTTATCACTCCAGCATAGATATTGCACCATCTGAGGCATTCTATGGGAAGGGATGTAGATCGCCTATAGGATGGTTTGAAATTGTTGATGTGAAACCTTTGGGGGTGGATTTGGTAAGGGAAGCTCAAGAGAAGGTAAGGAGCATCCAAACCAAGTTGTTGGCAACTCAGAACATATAGAAAGAGTATGTAGATCGTAGAGTAAGAGACATGACCTTTCAGGTTTGTGAACAAGTTTTGTTGAAGGTGTCACAAATGAAAGGGGTGATGAGATTTGGCAAGAAGGGTAATATTAGCCCTTGTTACATTGGTCCGTTCGAGATTCTCAATAGTGTGGGGCTAGTGGCTTACGGGATAGCACAGCCACCTAACTTCTCCGGTGTTCATCCAACCTTCCATGTGTCTATGATAAAGAAGTACCATGGGAATGGAGAATATATCATCAAGTAGGGCTAGATAGTACTAGACAAGGACCTGCAGTATGAGGAGAAACCGGTCGTGATTCTTGATCGGGATGTCCGGAAGTTGAGGACAAAAGAGATCAAATCAGTAAAGGTTTAGTGGAAGCATCATCCATTGAGGAGGTTACCTGGGAGACTGAGACGGACATGCAGGACAAGTACCCTCACTTGTTTTAGGATTCAGATACTACACTCTTTCCTGACTTAGCCCAGTTTGTTTCTTGTTGAATTGCTTGGGAACAAGCGATGGGTAAATTGGTATCTATTGTAATGACCCCTTCAGTCATTATGGGTAGACCAATGCTGAAAGATTTGGGCCAAAAAACTTATTGATCTGTAGTAACTTGTAAATCATAGGCTAGGCCAGTCTCAGATGAAATATTAGCGAGGTGAGGTCTAGGGAAATCCGGGAAGGGATTGGGGATAATGCCTAAGCTTGGGTGAGGTTTTCTATTAGCTGAGACATTAAGGAATTCATAGGGATTTTCATAAGTGAATTCGAGTGAGCAGAACTCCCGATATCAAACTTGGCGTTAAAGGGTTATTTTAGAACGCCAAGGTTCGAGGTTGTGTTGCGAAATGGGGGATTTAGGGAGGGATTCTGAGCTACTCCCTCTATGCAAACCCACTATAGCGGGTGTCACCCCACTAAAGCGGAGGAAATTAATTCCCGCTATGGTGGGTGGTCCCTCTTTGGCGGGGCTGCTATAGCGGGTTGGGTTGCTATAGCAAGGTAAGTCGGGTTTTTATGCAGAAAAGTTTCAAAACCAATCATTATTTGGCTATCTCATTTTAGAGGAACTACAATGGCGACTTAGGGCATTTTTCACCTTTTTCCATCGTTCTTTTCGATAAAGGTAAGATTAACTACTCCCTTAACTTGTAATTCGGTTCTTGATCCTTAGAATCTAGAGTGTTACTCTTGGGGAAGGGTTTTAACTTGAATTAATGGTAGAAAAAAGCCCTGGCTGGGTGGAATGATCATGAAATTGGCCTAGGGTTAGGATTTGAGTATAATTCGGGTATTGTTAGGCAATTAGTCATTGATTGTTGTGTATTTTATTGTTTTAGACCAAGAACAAGCCAAGACATTGCAAAAAAGGAAAGCTTAGGTCCTTTAGAGTTCTCAAGGCTTGATTCGAGGTAGGTGATGGTTGTTTGTTTCTAATGTATGTAATGTTTGCATATTAACTGCTTTATAGTATTACTTGTGCAATGCATGCGGGAGACACTCAAGGGGTGAATATGAAATGACATCATGTTGATAATATGATGCAATGAACCACTTTATTTTACTTGTGGCTTCAAGTGTGGTTGTTTATTGTGAGTGTGATTGTGCATGTTGTTTTTGATTGTTGGTTGGCTTGGGTACCACATCATTATAGATTTATTAACGGTTGTCTCGGGTACCACGCTTGGTACGGAATATCATATCGTTGGTTTGGGTACCACACTGGTACACTAACAATGGTTGGCTCGGATACCATGCCGATAAACTAATAGTTCATGTGTGGGTTTCATGAGAGAACCGGTATATGCTATTGTGATCATATGGGACATGCTTCATGTGTTTTTAAGTCAAAATTTGTGACTAGAAATCTATATCTATTGTGACTAGTTGGTATATGTGTTAGCTTGTATTACTGTATTTTTGTTTCCTGTTTACATCCATATCTTAGATAGATGGAGAATAGACATAACAAAATAGCGGCATCAATTGTGGCCAGTTGTCCTGCTTTTATATGGATGGAGAATGGACAGAACATTTATATCGTTGCTACGCAATCTAAGATTATTCGATAATTTAATATTATCCCAATAATGGGATACGATTTCCTTAAGAGAAGTTCTCCTAAAAATTATTTGTCATTCATCAAAAAAGTATACAAGCATGGACATAAGCCTCCACCAGTTATTATCAACATATACATATGTGTGTCGCCTGTTGGTGATCCCATTGGGTTGGGCGTGTGCACCTGATGTAGCCCCAAAGGGAGCTAGTGATACCATTAGAAGTGAAATATAAAGAGTTGTACGGTTTTTTTTTTAGAAAAAGGTACAAACTTTGAAATGTGGTTCACCATCTCGATGGATCTTAAGATAAATTCAACGATTAAGCTGAACAATTTTGTCTAACAGATTAATGTTATAGTTATTCATGCATGATTCATAAACAAAGACGAGGCAAAACAAATATTTTATTTAACCCGAGGAAAATGAAACTTAAGAAATTAAACACCATTGCATTTGCAACCAAATTGGCAAACTATGCATTCAAAACAGTATTAGCATGCATACAAATCATCCTAAACCAAAGACCAATTAAGCTAGCTAGTATCATCTTCTATCCATCCAATAAAGGTCATGGATACAAGATTACTACTACATTATTACACAAATGATCATACTTGTTTTCTTTTTCTTTCATTACAAGAAATTATAGTATATTTTGTTCTACGACTCTATGAATTACATTAAGGAATTCTTCATGAGCAGTGAGCTGCGGGAAATGGCCTAGAGTGTTGATGATCTCAATGGTGGATTCTCCCTTGATAGTGTTGTCCATGAAGATAGGAACTGAGTTTGGAACAGCAAAATCAACCTTGGTCTGTATTATGGTACATGGGGTATTAACCTTGTCAAGAATGGCTCTATAATCACTTAGGAAAACAGTTTTGGCTAAAGGTAATGCAACTTCAACTCCTATTCTTTTCAAGCATTTATCAAATTTGTCAACAGAAGGAGGATCACTTGGATCCACAGCTATAAGAGCAAAGTTTGAACTCCAAACATCATAGTTTTCCTCCATGTTTCGAAACATCTCTTCCATCTCTGGTATGTCGAAACCTCCCTCGTAATCTTCCAAGTTAATGAACCTGGATTCAAAATTAAAAAGGAAAATTGGTTGTTAGGCACTATTGGAATTAAGGATAAACCTTATCTTTCTACAGTTTCGTTTGGGAGAAATAGTAAATATGAACTCATAACTTTAAAAATTAAACATTTTGAAGTCCTTTCTGACCAAAAGCACATCATATTATTAATGAGTTAATATCTTAAAAGGTATCGAGCTATGAGAAATTATCTAACAAAGTCATTGAACTTTGTTTTCTATCAATAAAATTACTCAACTTAAGATATTTATCTACAAAAATCACCCAACTACATTTATCATTAAAATAAATTTGGCATAGCAAAATAAATTATTTTTTATGTCATATAAATTACATGGACCCTATAAATAAATATTTTTAAAAAAAAACCCATTTTATCCCACTTATCAGTAATCATGTTCTTTGTTTCAAATCACAAATGAATTTTTTTATATCAAATTTTGGATATAAAATCCAAATTCATAAGAGATCCGGTATCAAATTACAACTAGCTACATATATGTAATGAAATTCTATAAATCACATTAGGAAATTGAAAAGAGAAACTGCACATTATTACTTGTATTTTGTTTTGGCGTATACATTATTACTCATTTACTTATATCAACATATATGTATATGGAGACAGGAGTATCTAACTAAAGTAACCAATAGACAATGATCACTTCAATTAAAAAAAAAATACTCCCTCCATTTCAAATTAATTGAATTGTTGAGATATTTTTCATTTTTCAAATTAACTTAATAATTCAATTTTCAAGATTATTTTTAGAATATTCTCTCTATTTTACCCTTCATTAGTTAGTATTGGAATTTGTTATATAATTAATGTTTAGTTATTTTAATCATATATTTGATAATAATTAATAAGCGTAAAAATGGAAAGTTATGCCTAATTTATGTTTTAATCTTCTTTTTTTATAGGGTGTGAAACACCTCAACAATTCAATTAATTTGAAATGGAGGGAGTAATCTTTTAAGAAGAGTGACTCTAAGGGTAGAAATTGAAAATGGAAGCAACGTGTAAGTTGATTTTTTTTAATTCAAAGGACCATGGGTCTGATTTTTTTTATTAAATAAGCGATGATATTTATAAAAGTGGGTATAAGTTGAATTTATACTTGGCGAGACGATTAAAAAATATAAAATTTTAATTTGTAGGATTCATATTTATATGAAAAATAAAATAATTTATTTGTCATGTCAAATTTATCTCAGATAAATTAAGAAGGAGATCTTTTAAAATTTTGTTTATTTGTGAGGTCCATACTTATATGGCATATAAAATAATTTATTTTTTTATGTCAAATATATTTTAATGATAACTGTAGTGAAGTGATTTTTAAAGATAAAAACTTTAAATTGAGTGATTTTATTGATACAAAACAAAGTTTAATGACTTTGTTAAATAATTTCTCATAGTTCAATGACCTTTTAAAATATTAACTCTATTATTAATCTTCCAAAAATGTTACATGATGGTTAGGAGAGTAGACCGGGCATTCATAGATCCCTAGTTGAGTATCATCTTATTTTTTATACAATAACTTTCAGATTTTTTTGAAACAAAGATGGCTACAATCATTATGTTTTTGGGACTGAGAGAACTCCAACGGGAATAGCCGGGAGATAAAAAAAGCTGATGGTTAAGGAGTTGAAAATTATTTTAAGAAATTAAAAAAAAAATTAATATTTTACTGGATATTACTTGCTTGTGTAAAAGAAGTTTCCATGACACACATTTTATAAGAATTCATAGAAAGAAAAAACTTTTGACACCTACTTAAATTACAATTTATGATATTTCTGTAGCAATAGAAATATGTAATAAGAGTAAAATAAAAGGTTAAGAATTAAATAATTTTCAAATGCATTTTTTTTTTTTCAATTAACTAAAATGAAACAAGTAATAGAAAGAGGAGAGTAGGATAAGTGGGTCCTAATTTATTTATTGGTATAGATCATAGATGCATGCGTTCAAAGCAAACAAAGAAGAAATGAAAGTGAAAAATCTGTACCAAGTGACAAATAAAAAGAAATAAAGGGAATATTTGTTACTAGTAGGAGTATTAATTAACAAAAGAAGTAAGTTAACCTGGGAGAAGATGAAACAAGGATGAGCCTTTTGAAGAGAGTGGGTCTTTGGATAGAAGCAATGCAACCAATGATACCAGACATGGAATGACCAACAAATATAGAGGATTCCAACTTCATTTCATCAACAAGAGCTATCAAGTCATCAGCAAAAGGTTCATAGGAGGAGTATTTTTCAGCATCAAAATGATGTTTTAATAGATGAGCACCAGAAAAACTCCAGTCAAACAAGACAATCTTGTAAGACTCGCCTAGTTTGGGCAATATTTTATCCCAAACTGACTGATCTCCTCCATATCCATGTGCTAGAATTATAGTTTCTTTTCCTGACCCTACTATTCTTCCATTCATATTTCTCACTAAATCCAATATCACCATTTTCCTTCCATCTACTCCGATCCCTTCTTTTCTTATACTATATATATAGCAAATTACGGAAGAGCTTTATTGGCCGGCAATGTTACCTACATATATCTCTCTACACTCTTTTACTATCATACTCATTAGTCGGTGAGGCCGCCTCATTCATTATAATTATATTCACACACAAGTTTGGGAGTTCTAAATTTTAGAATACAAGACAAAAAATATTATAAAATATGCTTTTTTTTTAAATTAAAACAAATAAAATGTTGATAGTGGGGTTTGTCATCGCCCCATCTTTATCACTAAGTTGTCAATCAATTTTGTTAGAGGGTTCACAAGTTAATATACATATATATTTATTTAATTTTCTAATACAAATACAGAATCTACCGAAAAGCTAGTGGATTCGTCCGAACCCACAAACTCTCACCTAGCTCCACCTCTGATTATATAATATTATATAAGTGAGTGGTAGGTAAATATGACAATATAGCTTATCTACTAAACGAATTTGTCTATATATTATTTTCATAAATGGTTGCTTTCATTATAAATACATAAACAGGACCATTCTGACTTCTACGTTTATGTCGAAACAAACGCAAGTGCCACCTTAATTAGTTAATTAAGACATCAACTTCTTGACCTTTGGTGGACAAACAATATCATATACA